>CAIGQS010000451.1:0-30912 GCA_903798195.1 Danio kyathit | reverse complement strand
TTTGTTTGTTTGTTTGTTTGTTTGTTTGAATTTGAGAATCTAATACAAGACAGATTCTACTCAGCGTGGTCCACAAAAACACCAGTGTTAGAGAACTGACTACTAAGCCATGTCCCCAGTCCATTAATTAATTTTTTTTAATGTAAACGAGTGAGAAACTAACATTAATTTTGAAACTAGAACAAACTCTTAAAAACTCCTGATGTCCAGCCCCAAACCAAATCCTTATATAACCAACCAGGGTTAATAATGACGACTGAAATGATGACACGAATGTTGCTGAAAACTGCAACCCTGAGCTAACCCTAAAGACTGATTGCTTGAAATTAATGGAACCAGATACCAAAAACAAACACACACACATGCTTACAGGCAAACAGCGTCTGCACTCCGCATGTAACTCTATGAGGGATTAATCAGATATTCATGCACCGCTTTCAGGAGCTTCATTACAGCCTCGCTTTCAGTCCCTGTGCTTTAGTTCACTAATCCAAAGGCCCCTAGTGCTCGTCCTGTTAGACAACTTTTGTGAACTTTAGAATAAAAAAATACTCCTTCTACGAGGCGTGCGGTGGGATGAGATATAAATATAATAAAATGCAATAGTGAAGTCATTATGCAGGATTTAAATGGGGATTAGGGCTTATCTGAATCAAAGTCATCAACCGTGAAATCCTAATTTTCGAACCCCTCGTCCCCAAAGTACAGAATACATTACACGTTTCTCTCAGGAAAAACATATTGTGATTAAAGGTTTACCGCAATTGTGGGAGAAATGCGTGACTGTAATTATATTCCACGGGTAAATTTGGCTGACAATATGGAGGAAATTCTCTCATTTTAACCCTCATAATGCATTCAGGCATGTATTGACCACACTGTAAAAATAAAATAAAATAAATAGAATAGTTGACAACTTAAAACTCTAAGGCAACTTGCTGCACAGCTTTTTTTTTTTTTTAGTTGGCTCTACTTTTAACTTAAGTACTGCACTTGACTCGATTTAAGTTGACTCTCAGTAAATTTAAAGCCTGGTTTTCTGCGTCAAGCGCACACGTATGGTCAGGCGCAGCCTTTGTGTGGTCGCAGACCCCTCGCTGTGGCTGACACCGACGCTGGCGCGCACCTCTCAAAAAAATGTAACTAGACGTTGAGATGATGCAAAGCGCAAGCTCTGTGATTGGTTGACTTGGTAGCCCTGACAAGTGTGGGCAGGGCCAAGAGCCACGCGAACCCTCTGGAGTGAGTGGTTACAATTGTCGAGTTTTGATCGAGTTTTTGAGCGAGTTTTAGCTACTTGTACATTAAGGTAGCGTTCAGAAAAAACAAACCACCAGCAAAGAAACTCGACCCAGAGGAAAATTAAAACCTACTGCCAGCTAGTGTTTCGGAAGTGTTATTGCAGAGCAACACAAACATCACACAGAAGTATTAATCCACGACTACATGCAAGGCAGGCACCGTGGGTCACGCCGCTCACTCGACGCAGAAGTATAAACCAGTCTAAAAAAGCTCAAATTAAATAAAGTTATAAAGCATAAAGTTGTCTTACAATTTTAAGTTGAATCAATTTTTTTTTAAAAGTGCATAAAGGCCATGCTAAAAATAATTTCTGAAAACAGAACAGAACATTGGAAATGGTTCAAGAAGATGCATAATGTAACATTGTTTAATTCTATTTCATATTTCTTCTTTGTGAGAAAACAAAATTAATATAATGTGTGTATGTGTGTGTGTGTGTGTGCGTGTGTGTGTGCGTGCGTGTGTGTGTGTGTGTTATGCTTGTGGTTTTCTATTGCAAATAATATAATCAAATATATGAAAATAAATAAAAATTAAATAAATAAAATTGTTGACACAACCTAAAATTCTAAGGGAACTTACTGCAAAGGTTTTTTTTGTTTTTTTTTTAGCTGACTCAGCTTTTAACTTAAGTACTGCACTTGACTCATTTTAAGTTGAGTCTATAAAAGTTTGAAAAAACACTGCAGCAAGTTGTCTTACAATTTTAGGTTAAATAAGTTAAATATAATAAAATATGATTAAAATAATTTCTAAAAATCCTTTTTTAATAACAAACAGAACATTTGGAAACGCTTTAAAAGACACAAAGTGTAATATTATTTATTTTATTTCATATTTCTTTGTGAGAAAGAACATAAATATAATGTGTGTGTGTGTGTGTGTGTGTGTGTCTGTGTGTGTGTGTGTGTGTGTGTGTGTGTGTGTGTGTGTGTGTGTGTGTGTGTGTGTGTGTGTGTGTGTGTGTGTGTGTGTGTGTATTATAATGCTTGTTTTTCTGTTGTAAATAATGTAATCAAATATAAATAAATAAAAATGGGGGGGGGGGGGGTAATTCAGTAGGGCTAATAATTCTGACTATATATATATATATATATATATATATATATATATATATATATATACACTCTCGGAAATAAAGGTACGCAAGCTGTCACTGGGGTACAATTTTTAGGTACTAATATATACCTTTGAGGTACCAATATGGACCCTCTAAGTACAAATGTGACATTTAAAGACTTAACTAGGTTATTTAGGTTAACCAGGCAGGTTAGGGTAATTAGGCAAATGAATTAGGGTAATTACCTGCTTTCTTTTGCTCGTGCGAACAGTTATCAGTCATGCTGCTTCTCGATTCTAAGCGCACATTTGCACCCATATTGACAAACTGTCTTAAACTAAAATTCTAATCTTTAGGGACGAGCAGTTCTGACAATTTAAAAATGATTTTCAACCTGTCAAAGTGGCTAGTGGGGGTGTCTGTCCAACCCACCACAGCTGAAATCTACCTACAGTTGGCGGGTTGGCGGCTGTTAATGTCAAGCCCTGTATATAATAATAATAATAAATATAATTTCTTAAATAAGTAACTATTTTTTAAATAACAGAACAGAACATTAGGAAATGCTTTAAGAAATGCTTTCATTTTATTTCATATTTCTTCTTTGTGAGAAAAAAAATAAACGTAATCTGTGTGTCTATATGTGTTATTCTGCTTGTGCTTTTCTATCGTAAATATTATAATCAAATATATTAAGCACAGCCACTGCAGTCATTTATTTGCCGTTGATGCGTTGGCGTAAAACAAAAAAAAGTAACATCTTTGAAAAACAAATAATTTGTTTTGCAAGAGCGAGCGAGAAACGCTGTGTTCTCATTGCTTGATGTTTCTCCAAATTTCATCATTATGATTTTGACAAAACAGGCAGCAGTTAAAAAGAGAGAGATTGAGAGATTGTTCTGGGATTTATAATAGCTCATATCATGCATTCAGATATTTTATTATTTGTGTGTGAATGTTGGAGTTAAAGGGGCGGCACAGTGGCTCAGTGGTTAGCACTGTCGCCTCACAGCAAGAAGGTCGCTGGTTTGAGTCCCTGCTGGGTCAGTTGGCATTTCTGTGTGGAGTTTGCATGCTCTCCCCGTGTTGGCGTGGGTTTCCTCCGGGTGGTTTAGTTTCCCCCACAGTTCAAACACATGCGGTATAGGTGAATTGAGTCAACTTAATTGGCCATAGTGTATCTTTGTAAATGTGATAGTGTATGGGTATTTCCTGGTTTGCTGGAAGGGCATCCGCTGCATCAAACATATGGCTGGAATAGTTGGTGGTTTATTCCACTGTGGCACCCCTTGATACATAAAGGGACTAAGCCCAAGGAAAATGAATGAATGACTACAAACAAGTAAATATTTAGTAAATGATGATAGAATTATCAGTTTTGGTCTGGAACAACTTGAGAGAGAGTAAATAGTGAGTTAATTTTCATTTTTGTGCGAACTATCCCTTTAAATTATGTTCGGTCGCATTTCATTCATTCATTTTCTTGTCGGCTTTGTCCCTTGCGGGGTCGCCACAGCGGAATGAACCGCCAACTTATCCAGCACGATTTTACGCAGCGGATGCCCTTCCAGCCGCAACCCATCTCTGGGAATGTTCGGTCGCATTTAACTTACTAAATTTGACAAAAGAAATTAAGAGGTTGCTAAATTATTAAAAGCAAAAAAAACTTAAATAAAATGTTTTTTTTTTTTTATGCAAATAAAAGGAGAATTTAAATCATTGTTTACAATTTAGAATTCATGGATTGTTTTATTTCATATAATGCTTAATCACTTGACAGACAACTTTAAAGGGCATCTATTATGCAAAAATTGGCTTTTATAAGGCGTTTTAAACACAGTTGTGTGAAACAAGTGTCAAATCAGGTTATACTTATATCGATTGAAAAGATTCGGTACAATTAAATGAGCCAATTAAGCAATTTATCTGCAGCCTTATGCATGTATGTCTCTCATGTATTCATGTATTCAGTTGACGGAGAGACCATAGAACCTACACTATTTATTATCCTTATTTTGCAAAATCACACACTTTTGTTGTTATTGTGAGTGTACACAAAAAAGTAGACACCTAACAGATTCGATTGATGTATTGCTCTTATCTGTACGATCAAAATTGAAAGTGTAATTTAAGTTCTTTTCGGCGTTATTAGGAGAAGACGCCTTAAAACGAGTATATGCGGTCTTCGACCCCTGAGGGTTAAGCATAACGTTGCAAGCCTTTCGCACTGCTATTAACCCTGGGCTATCATAAGTCAAATGCCTTAACCAAGAGCATCCGCTGTGTAAAACATATGCTGGATAAGTTGGCGGTTCATTCTGCTGTGGCGACCCCTGGTAAATAAAAGACTAAGTCGAAGGAAAATGAATAAATGAATGCTGGAGTTTCAGGAGACGACAGGTTGAATGAGCGGTTAAAAAAAATCCAGAATCAAACACAATTGCTTTGGCACACTAAATCCAACATCTGTCGGAAAATAAATACAAAACTCCACAGCACTCACTGCAAGTAATACAGTATGTGTCAGCACAAATGTTTTAGGATGGGCTGTAAATCTGAAAATTAATGATGTCATTAGATGAATATACAACTTCAGAACACTTACTGAAGTGCTTTATGGTCTTGTTATATGTGTGTAAGTCTTTTAGAGAAAGGCTAATTAAGCTGACGATCAACTCGCGTGCCCTCAGGTCGGAAAACCATAAAACTTTATTTCACAGTCCAAAAGATACTGTAATTTAATTGGCAAGGTCCATCTTTTGGACAGTCATGGATATATCACGGCTCTCAGAAAATAGTGGATGTAGTATATTTGGCATGCATGCATCTGGTACATGATAATAATAATAATTAAAAAAATCAGAAGCAGTACATAAGGAACTGCTAGTATTGAAGGATTAGTTTACTCAAAAATGACAATGGAGTACATTTAAAAAAATTGTGTCTGCAAAATTGGTGTAAACAATTTATGTGTTGAAATTTAACAAACAAATTACATTTAGTATTGTTCAAATTTGTTTGTTTAAATTCAGCCCAAATAAATTGTTTACAACCACTTTAAGTAAAAAAAAATGTAAATCCAAGGAATCATCTTTGAATAATTTTTGAATCATTTATTTTAAGTGTATACAGTAGAAGTCAGAATTATTCGCCCCCCTTTGACTTTTTTTCTATTTTTAATTATTTCCCCAATGACATTTCACAGAGCAAGGAAGTTTTCACAGTATGTCTGATAATATTTCTTCTTCTGGAGAAAGTCTTATTTGTTTTATTTCGGCAATAATAAAAGCAGTTTTTAATTTTTTAAAACCCATTTTAAGGTTAAAATTATTAGCCCCTTTAAGCTATATATTTTTTGATAGTCTACAGAACAAATCATCATTATACAATGACTTGCCTAATTACTCTAACCTGCCTAGTCAACCTAAGTAACCTAGTTAAGCCTTTAAATGTCACTTTAAGCTGTATAGAAGTGAAAAGTGAAGAAAGCTTAATGTGACTGTTTTCAATTTCATAAGGTTCCTTTTAGAGCATCCATGTTGTAATGTAATTACAATACATTCAGTTCAGCATTCATTTAGCTGTTCAAGCGTAAAACGAGATGTAACCATGTAACCGCTTGCACTGCCAGGATAAGCTGGTGAGTGCAGAAACTCCATTGAAAACACGGGGGTAAAATAAACTGTCATATTTTAAAGACATGGTGGGGGGGAATTTAATTTAATGCAGTGCATCTTGTCCGGTCTGAGGCCCTCTTTATATCGTATATACAGTTGAAGTCAGAATTATTAGCCCCTCTTTTGATTTCTTTTTTCTTTTTTAAATATTTCCCAAATGATGTTTAACAGAGGAAAGAAATTTTCACAGTATGTCTGATAATATTTTTTCTTCTGGAGAAAGTCTTATTTGTTTTATTTCAGCTAGAATAAAAGCAGTTATTAATTTTAAAAACCATTTTAAGGTCAAAATTATTAGCCCCTTTAAGCATTTTTTTTCGATAGTCTACAGAACAAACCATCGTTATACAATAACTTGCCTAATTACCCTATCCTGCCTAGTTAACCTAATTAACCTAGTTAAGCCTTTAAATGTCACTTTAAGCTGTATAGAAGTGTCTTGAAGAATATCTAGTCAAATATTATTTACTGTCATCATGGCAAAGATAAAATAAATCTGTTATTAGAAATGAGTTATTAAAACTATTATGTTTAGAAATGTGTTGAAAAAATCTTCTCTCTGTTAAACAGAAATTGGGGGAAAAATAAACAAGGGGGCTAATAATTCAGGGGGGCTAATAATTCTGACTTCAACTGTACATCAGGCAGTGAAGATCACTGATTTGTAAAGAAATAAGAATTCATTCATTCATTTTCTTGTCGGCTTTGTCCCTTGCGGGGTCGCCACAGCGGAATGAACCGCCAACTTATCCAGCACGATTTTACGCAGCGGATGCCCTTCCAGCCGCAACCCATCTCTGGGAACCTCCACACACACATTCACACTCATACACTATGGACAATTTAGCTTACCCAATTCACCTGTACTGCATGTCTTTGGACTGTGGGGGAAACCGGAGCACCCGGAGGAAACCCACGCAAACGCAGGGAGAACATGCAAACTCCACATAGAAACGCCAACTGTCCCAGCCCAGCCGAGGTTCGAACCAGCGAACCAGCGACGTTCTTGCTGTGAGGCAACAGCACTACCTACTGCGCCACTGTGTTGCCTAATAAGACCTTTAATGTGGCAATTTTATAATGGAAAGACAGTTCACCAGAAGCGCTGAGGCTGGCTTGCTGAAATTAAAAGTCTGTATGCATGTACCCTATTCTGTTATTAATTACTCCCCATCTTGTCGATCCAATTCCCTGAAGTTTCTGTTCATCTTTGTAACATAATTTCAGATATTTTAGATGAAATCTGAGAGTTCTCTGATCCTCCATATAGACAGCAGTGGTCTTTAGATGTTCAAAGTCAAGGAAAGGAACCAAAAACATGATCAAAACATATTGTGGCTTTAGTGGTTCAACTGTAATCATATGAAGCTCCAAAAACACTTTTGTGCATCAAAAATAATAATAATAAAAATGTAAAAACAACTATGTTCGATTGTCTTTCGCATCAGATCAGGATGCACAGGTACTACTGTATATATGGGCAATACAACGCTTATGTGTTGTGCTGCCAACTTTAATCATTATAAAATTAATAAGCTATTTTTTATTTGATTTTTTTCTGCACAAATATTTTTTTGGGATTTCCTCCTTGATAATAAAATTGTACAATAATAATAATAATAATAATAATAATAATAATAATAATAATAATAATAATAATAATAATAATAATAATAGTTACATATAATTAATATTTACAATAATAATAATAATAATAATAGTTGTTTTTGTTGTTACTGTAATAATAATAATATTAATACTACTACTACTAATAATAATAATAATAAACAACTGCCATAATAATAATAATAACTACATAAAAAATATTATTAACAACAAACATAACAACCATAATAATAATACTAATAATAATTATAATAATAACCATAATAATAATAATAGTTGTTTTTGCTGTTATAATAATAATAATAATAATAATAATAATAATAATAATAATAATAATAATAATAACTACATAAAAATATTATTAACAACAAACATAATAACAACCATAATAATAATAATAACCACAATAATAATAATAATAATAATAATAATAATAATAATAATAACCACAATAATAATAATAATAATAATAATAATAATAATAATAATAATAATAATAGCCACAATAATAATAATAATAATAATAATAATAATAATAGTTGTTGTTTTTGCTGTTATAATAATAATAATAGTTGTTTTTGCTGTAGTAATAATAATAATAATAATAATAATAATAATAATAATAATAATAATAATAATACTAGTTGTTGTTTTTGCTGTTATAATAATAATAATAATAATAATAATAGTTGTTTTTGCTGTTATAATAATAATAATAATAATAATAATAATAATAATAATAATAATAGTTGTTGTTTTTGCTGTAGTAGTAATAATAATAATAATAATAATAGTTGTTTTTGCTGTTATAATAATAATAATAATAACAGCATACAAATATTATTAACAATAAACATAATAATAACAACCATAATAATAATAATAATAATAATAATAATAATAATAGTTGTTGTTTTTGCTGTAATAATAATAATAATAATAATAATAATAATAATAATTCATTGAACAGTTGCTAATAAAGAACATTTTAAAGAATATCTTGAGAGAGACATTAAATCAAAGTGATTTTGTTTTCATCAGAATTATTGATCTCTTTATATAGTAACCACTCTGACGGTTATATGTTTAAACTGTAGCTCATATCGCTGCCTTGGCCCAGAAATATAAGATAAGCTCAACTGTGCGGGCAATAAATCTTGCCGTTTTAAAATGCCCACAAGTGATGGTACCTGCCCCGAAAGCGTACGTCCTTTGATGTGGACAAATCGATATTGACAGAGTTCTGTAGACCTTTTATTGAGTCTGTTTTAACTTTTGATTTGCGGTTTGTTTGTTTTTTGACGTCAAAAGCAGATCGCAGCTGGAGAGAGAGTTGTTAACTAAAGGATCAAATGTTACTGGCTGTGTACCGTTCGGGTTGACTGCTTTGTATGAGAAAAAAAAAATGTTCTCTGGAAGTTGTTGACCATGTTAGAAGATGCATCTCACATTCAGTATAATCTTTACTGCCTTCGGGCACACGTTATAGAGCGAGTGGACAACTGTAAGTGTCTCTCATCTCTTGTTTCAAATGCAGTTTGGATTTTATTACAGTTTTTGATTATTTATAAGTATCTGAAACATTTTATGAAAGACACAGCCATAGAGAGAAATGAGCCACTACATTATGACCACCTAATGGGGTATATCAATGGGCTCAAACTCAATTTCTGGAGGGCCGCAGCTCTGCAGAGTTTAGCTCCAACCATCTGCTACTCATACCTGCTTAATAATCTATAAAAGTCTTGAACACCTTGATTAGTTGGATCAGCTGTGTTTGATTAGGGTTGGAGCAAAACTGTGCAGAGCTGCGGCCCTCCAGGAATCCAATTTGAGACCTATGGGGTATATGCACAGCTAGTGTTTTTCAGGCAATGATAAACTTCCCGTGAAAGGTTTATGTGACTGTTTTCAATTTCATAAGGTTCCTTTTACAGCATGGATGCTGTGATTTAAATAAAATACAATCAGTTAGACTTAAGCATCCATTCAGTTGTTCAAGCGTAGAATGAGATGAAAGACTGTGTAAACGCAAGCGCCGTCAGTAGCAGCAGGCTAGTGCAGAAACTCCATTGAAAAGCCATTCATGCTATTTACCTTATTCTTCGCGTACGAGCGGGCGCAGCCATTTGAATTATTTTGGCTCGAGACTTCCGGTCTCATTCACTTCCATTCATTTTTATATGTTAAAAACAGCTCGTTCTGCTGCTTGATGTTGCAAACTGATATTTTCTTATTATATTATTCTATATTCTCTTTATAGTCATGCAAACACTAGTTTGTAGAGCAAGTAGTTTGACCGTTTTCAGCCGTTTATTATTCCTAGTCATTTCTCCCATAGGCAGCTGAATCGGAAGTTCTAAAACAATCGCAAAAACGAGCGCACTTCCGCATTCAAGAATAAGGTCAATTGGGATCTTTCAAATCCCAGTGGAAAGCCTTGAGTGATTGACAGCTAATATGAACCAATATAGCGGCAGGGAAGTCCGATTCAGCACGTTTTTAGAAATAATCGAAACAAGTCGCACTGCAACCATTATATGCAGTCGCACAAATGCACCCAAATATATTATGAGGTCGCATAGATTAAATTTCGGGCGCATATGCGACCAAAATGGTCACAATTTTGAGCCCTGCATCACTACTGTGTATCCAACCTCAGAAGCAGATATTGCACACATATTGTACGTAAGGCTGCTGTCTTGTGAGCTGTTGTATTTGAATTTGAGGATGAGTACGGTAGTGGTAGATGTGTCCATGTGTCCTCTAAATACAGGTTTCAAAAAAACGTATGGCTGAGTTTTAATTATACAATATTTATTCTGTTGATTTTGAATCTTGTGTGGATTTCACCCTCTAGTGGATTTGTCATCTGAAACATGCAACGTAACCAACACAATCTCACGGCAATTCGTAAGGTTTTTGATTTAGTGGCTAATTTGTATGAATTTGTTTGATCTCATTTCTACAATTAGTACAATTTGCTCATCCCCCAATGACAGCTGGGGTTTGGTGCCGCGTCTCCTTTTGTTTAATCGTACATTTTTGTACGACTGAACTCGTACGAATTAGCCACTAAACTGACAAAACGTAAAATAGTTCAAGAGATCAAGCTGAATGTAACATACAAGAAAAATGTTTTTTGTTTGTTTTATTATGTATTGCAAAATAAGTCGTCTGAAGCACTTATTACCAATTAGCCTGTGCTAAAAAAAATGGTTACAAATCGCTATTTGCTTGCATTGAGAATGTTTAAAGTTTAGCGATAAAGCGCTGTTGAGTGGCCTATTCAGATTGGCAAAAAAAGTAGACAGTGCCCTCTAGTGGATGTGTCATCTGAAACGTACAAAGTAACATACATGGAGAAACCTTTTTTTTATGTATTGCAAAATAAGTGAACTAAAGCACTTATTGTCAATTAGCCTGTGTTGCAAAATGGTTACAAATCACTATTTGATTGCATTGAGAATGTTTAACCCCCAGGGGTCGAAGGCCGCGTATAGGCGTTTTGAAGCGTTTTCACATGATAACGCCGAAAAAAACTTAAATTACACTTTTAGTTTTGATCGTACAGATATGAGCAATACATCAATTGAATCTGTTAGGTGTCTAGTTTTTTTGGGTACACTCACAATAACAACAAAAGTGTGTGCTTTTGCAAAATAAGGAAAATAGACAGTGAAGGCATTTTCTCTTTTCTCTTTCCATGAACTCTTTTTACAAACGTGTCAGTAATATGCACTGAAACTCCGCGAAAACTAAACACACGGACATGAGACACATATCTATAGAAAGCTTGAAGTGTCTACTTTTAAATGCAGCAAGTGCATGTTGAAAACAAATATTGCTTGATAAAGTAATCAGTATGAGACCAACGCTATGTCTAGTTTCTCTGTTTGAGCTCATTACTTGTAATGCGACCACGCCCACGAGGCTTTGTTATTACAATCGTCCACGTGAGACTCGCGCGACATGTAAACTGAGGTCAGAAAAAACAGCGGAATTTCCACGAATACATGAAACATACACATGACAGACATACCTGTATAAAGCTTGGAGGGTGAACTTTCCAACTCATTTTGAAAGCAAATGTTGTCTCGCTAGGTAATCCATACAATTCTCCCAGCAGAGCACGCATCACGCCGGCTCTTCCTACTTCCGCCATTAATACAAACAATGACGTAAGCTGCCCACAGCGCGCTGGCTAGAACGTGACGCATGTTATACGTGTTATTAATTTAATTTTTATTTATTTTACCGTAGGTAAACCTGTTAAAGATTGGAAAAAGTTAACTAAGGCTGCAACTATTTGGGCAAAATATATATAAAAGGTCTTAAAATATTATTTTGATTATTCTTGTGTTTTGTCATTATGCCAGAGTCATTCAGAAATTACTATTAAATGCTGGATTAAAGCACAAAGTTTTTATTACAACAGTTTTGCAAACACGTTTTATACCATTTCAAATATTTCCCTCCATTTCTCAGTGAATATAGGGAATGTATTTTGATGCATTTAAACAAAACAGATTTATTAAACAGATATATTATTAAAATAATATTTTAATCACCATATATATTTAGAAATTGAAAGATAATACAATAACATTCAAGCAAAATATTGAAAAAAAATTACAACCTACAAAATTTTAACTACATGTAACAAGCATTTAGTTTGGGCTAACTTTTGCAGATGGACATTGCTTTATAATGCCCTTGATGGGTGAGTGGGGGAGTGTCTTTTGTCTCTCCAGGTGTGAATCATTCATGACCATTGTCACTCAAGCATAGACCTGAGATGATCCAAACAAACTTAACAAAATGTAAATCTTTGTAATGTTTCCTTTGAATGAGAGAATAAAATATTTTTTACATAATTGTGAAGTAAATATTCTAGCCAGACTGGTGACTGGTTACTCAAAAGTCTTGTTCAGGCACATTTAGTGTGTTTTTTGGACCTTAGTTCAGCTACATTTTTTTCCTCCAAATCCTACTAACCACGCATAATATTTTTTTTTCTAAAAAACCCAAGCATGTACATCAATAATTGTCATTATCGATACATATTATTGTAGCACAATTTGTGCTGAATACAAATAAAATTCATGTTGGCCAATACAATGTAATAAGTAGCTGAAATAAGCACAAATGTCAGGGCATGTCAAAACATCTCAGGGGCCCCAAAATCACCTCAGACCCCTGAGGGTAAACGTTTAGCGTTAAAGCGATGTTAGCGTTTGACTCATTTCGTTCAGATAACAATATATGAGGAAAGTGCAGTGCTGTAGTCCCAGTTTATCACAGAGAAACTTGCTGAAAACATCCATATCTGTATTTTCTGCTGAAGAGGCCTATCAGTGTCTCCACCGCCTGCAAAATTGAAAAAGGAAAACAGATTGCTCGGGCCACTCCCACGTATTTGATCACGAGCGACCTATTCAGAAAAGCAAGAAAAAGAAGCTGCTCTGACAGTTCTGAGAATAACTTTCCACCACTGTTTCGTCTCATCTTTCCAAAAAGGCACAACAATGCCTTTCAGGGTGGCTTTACCTCAACAGCTGGCCTTGTAAATTATTCTTCAGACTTACAGCATGTACTGGCTTCTCTCCACTTTCTCTTCCCCCTCTTTCCTCAGCGCGCCTTTCTTTTTCTTCGAACAAAACCCTACTCAGCAGCCTGGCAGAGATCACAGGTGGAGGGGTAATGAGATACATTTGCTTTCCTGTGCTCAGCTACCTGGCGTGGAGAGAGATGTAATTCATTATTGAGTCGGCCCAGGAGACTGTTGTTGAGCGAGAGAGAAAGAGAGAGAGCTGGCAGAGGAGATCGCTGGATAGACAAACTCACTGGTCAATCCGCTCATTCATTCAGTTGTTGTAGGTGTACATAATGTGCAGATGACGTCACTGAGACACAATGACAAAGCATGCATGGTGCTAGACTTTAAAGATAAGCTGAGCACCCAGAAAGTTGTGTACTATATCAAGTTGACGTCAGAATTATTATTATAATATTATTTTGAATTATTAGAACTGTATATTTTTCCCCCAAATTCTGTTTAACCGAACGTTTCAACACATTATTAAACATAATAGTTTTAATAACTCATTTCCAGTGTTGGGAAGAGTACTAAAAAACCATACTCAAGTAAAAGTAACATTACTTGCCTAAAAATGTAGTGCAAGTAGAGTAAAGTATCTGTTGTAAATATTACTCAAAGTATGAGTAAAATTAGACCTTTCAAAAGTACTCAAGAGTAGTGAGTAGTGAGAATTACACTGTAAAAAGCTGATGCATTTACATGTAATTTGTTGATGTGTGCAAACGTAACATTCTGTAGTGCATTTAGTTATTGCCCAGCAGGCACACAACGTCATAAGACATTAATATTAGGTTAGATTTAGGTTCTGTCTAGCCAACGTCTGAGGACAATGTTATTTTGATGCTCAATAACAACATCAAATGGCGTTGATATTTGGTTGATTTTAGGTTGTGTTAGAAAGTGACCAAAATCCAACATTGAGCAAACATCTTAAACCAACGTCATATTGACGTCAAATACTGACATTTATTCGTCAGGTATTGCAACCAAAATCCAACGTCTGATAGACGTTAAAGTGGTAACGACCACACTACGTCAAGCTGTAATATCATTAGACTATGATACTTGGTTGCTTTTAGGACGTCAGCATGACGTTGGGTTCTGATGTCAACCCAATTTTAATTTCCAAACAAAATGCAACGTTCCCACGACGATTGGGTACAAGCTGTTTACCCACTGCACCACCGCGGCACCTAGCAAAATGTTGTTAAAACATGTTGTTTGGTCTTAAAACCCTTACTGTTTTTGTTAATATTTAGTCAATCAATCAATCAATCAATCAATCAATCAATCAATCAATCAATCAATCAATCAATCAACCAATCAATCAATCAACCTACCAACCAACCAATCAAGCAATCAGTCAGTCAATCAGTCAATCAATCAATCAGTCTTTAATTGATTGATCAATTAATTAATCAATGAATGAATGAACGAATGAATGAATCAATCAATCAGTAAACCAATCAATCAATCAATCAATCAATCAATCAATCAATCAATCAATCAGTAAATCAATCAACCAATCAGTCAATCAATAAATAATCCAATCAATCAACCAATCAATCAATCAATCAATCAATCAATCAAGCAATCAGTCAACCAACCAACCAACCAATCAAACACTCAATCAATCAATCAATGAATTAATCAATCAATCAATCAATTAATCAACCAATCAGTCAGTAAATCAATCAACCAACCAATCAATCAAGCAATAAACCAAACAATAGATCAATCAATCAATCAGACAGTAAATCAATCAATCAACCAATCTATCAATCAATCAATCAGTCAGATTGTAAATCAATCAATCAATCAATCAATCAAACAATCAGTCAATCAATCAACCAACCAATCAATCAGTAAACCAAACAATAGATCAATCAGTCAATCAGACAGTAAATCAGTCAGACAGTAAATCAATCAATCAAACAATCAGTCAATCAATCAATCAACCAACCAATTAATCAATCAGTAAACCAAACAATAGATCAATCAGTCAATCAGACAGTAAATCAATCAGACAGTAAATCAATCAATCAATCAATCAATCAATCAGTCAATGAACCAATCAATCAATCAGTCAGATTGTAAATCAATCAATCAATCAATCAATCAATCAATCAATCAATCAATCAATCAATCAATCAATCAATCAGTCAAACAATCAGTCAATCAATCAACCAACCAACCAAAAATGAAGTGCCTCACCATGTACTCTTCCTCATATGGTTTTAAACCTGTATGATTTTCTTTCTTCTGCCAAACACGACAGAAGATATTTTGAAGAATGCTGGTTGCTGAAATCCATTGACTATTGCAGAAGCCAAAACGTGACATAGTTAATAAATGATGACATCATTTTCTTTTTTTGGGGTGAATTATCCCTCTGAGAAGTAATATTTAACAACTTAAATGGAACATTAATTTTGAAATATAATATTAAATGGTAACAGATACTAATGAATCATTATTAAAATGTTCATATTATTCAAATGTAACGTTCACACAACTAAGAAAAAGAAAAAATGGAAGAAGATAAAAAAAAAGAGCATTTAGGAGACAAACCGGAAGACATGTCTGAGCAAATACATTTGTTAGCTGAACTCCAGTATTTGGATTAGTGTGTGTGTCTGTGTGTGTTTGTGAGTGTTTATCAGCCACAGAGAAGGTGAGTTGTTAAGTGTTTCTGTATTCCAGACGGCCTCTGTCCCCTGGCCGCGCTGTATTCATGAGATAGCATGAGCACTTATAAATGGATCAAAGGACAAAATCAAAGGCATTGCCTGCTGTTTACAGCCGGAGAGCCCCATCTCCACATTTACCTTGACCTCAATAAAGCACATCACTGATTAAGGTTCTTGTCATGGGCACCGGGCGTACCATTCAAATGCCCCTTAAGAATGAAAAATCTCAAATGACGTCTATTTACGTTTCCTCTAGAGAGAAATGGAGGACAAAATGAGGCTTTTTGATCCCCGTTCTTGCATTCCTGTGTTGAGGGAAAAAGGTTTTGGAGGATAGATAAACAAGGTGTACTCAGATTGGCCATGACACCAACATGTGTCAGAAAGAGCTTTTAATATCTACTCAAATATTTACATGGAGATGATCTGAGCTGCTTTTCTGATTCCACTGACATGACACGAGTCTGTCTTGTTTTATTTATCAAAGTTCTGAGATATCTGATACAAAGCTGTGAATTACTAGTGTAGGCAATAGTTCACATAAATTAAGAAAAGGCATGTTTTATTAAATTAATTGCATTATTAGTAATGTATGTGTATATATACGTAGTCATGCTAAACATATTTTATAACTGCTAGTTGACAGCATTTTTATTCATTTGTAGTAGTTTTGTTTAAATTGAAATAGACTAAAATAATAACATAATACTTTTATTATTATTATTATTAGTAGTAGTAGTAGGAACAGGAGGAGGAGGAGGTGCGCGCTTAGAGATGTGTGCCTCTTTGGTGCTTTACTGACTCGCTAGGAGTGTAGGTCCTGTCGCAAAATGCGGCTAAAAGTCCTTCACGGAGTTAATAGTTGATAAACGGTGTAAAATAGTTGATATTACGGTGTAATAAAATAGTTAAATACATGTCTGCATTTTAAGAATGCGACTAAAATAAGAATACTCCACATCTTAATTCCATTTGTGTTTATGATGATTATGCCTTTCAGCATATCTGAAGTGCTATTCCATTGCATGGATACGAACCTTAATGTGTGAGGCTGTAGTTGTAGCCTATGTTGGATGCGGCACCTGCTGAACTCTGGTGAATAAAGCGGTTACGTCACACCCGCCCACCCAACTGAGTGACAAGCGCAACTCTGAGGCCAGCCTGGATTGGCAGGTGTGTGCAAAGCACTTTATTTTCAGATCAAATCCAATTCTGCCTCCAATCGCCAATGCTAATTTCACCCTCACGCTCCATCATAACATCACAACTCGCGAGACAACTTTTCACCTCGACGAGAAATCTCGGCGCGATTTAATCTAGCGAGATCTCGTCGTACGAGATCTTGTCACACCCCTAGTAGTAGTAGTGGAACTAGTAGTAGAAGTAGTAGTAGTAGTAGTAGTAGTAGTAGTAGTAGTGGGAGTAGTAGTAGGAGTAGTAGTGGGAGTAGTAGTGGGAGTAGTAGTAGGAGTAGTAGTGGGAGTAGTAGTGGGAGTAGTAGTAGTGTGAGTAGTAGTAGTAGTAGTAGGAGTAGTAGTAGTGTGAGTAGTAGTAGGAGTAGTAGTGGGGAGTAGTAGTAGTAGTGGGAGTAGTAGTAGGAGTAGTAGTAGGAGTAGTAGTGGGAGTAGTAGTAGGAGGAGGAGTAGTAGTAGTGGGAGTAGTAGTAGTGGGAGTAGTAGGAGTAGTAGTGGGAGTAGTAGGAGGAGGAGGAGGAGTAGTAGTGGGTGTAGTAGGAGTAGTAGTGGGAGTAGTAGTAGGAGTAGTGGGAGTAGTAGTGGGAGTAGTAGTGGGAGTAGTAGTAGGGGAGTAGTAGTAGGAGTAGTAGTGGGAGTAGTAGGAGGAGGAGGAGTAGGAGTAGTAGTAGGAGTAGTAGTGGGAGTAGTAGGAGGAGGAGTAGTACTAGTGGGAGTAGTAGGAGTAGGAGTAGTAGTAGGAGTAGTAGTGGAGTAGTAGTAGTGGGAGTAGTAGGAGGAGGAGGAGTAGTAGTAGTGGGAGTAGTAGTAGTGGGAGTAGTAGAAGTAGTAGTAGGAGTAGTAGTGGGAGTAGTAGGAGTAATAGAAGTAGTTGTAGGAGTAGTAGTGAGAGTAGTAGTAGGAGTAGTAGTGGGAGTAGTAGTGGGAGTAGTAGTAGGAGTAGTAGTAGGAGTAGTAGTGGGAGTAGTAGTAGGAGTAGTAGTAGGAGTAGTGGGAGTAGTAGTAGAGGAGGAGGAGTAGTGTAGTGGGAGTAGTAGTAGTGGGAGTAGAGGAGTAGTAGGGGAGTGTAGAGGAGGAGGAGAGTAGAGTAGTGGGAGTAGTAGGAGTAGTAGTAGGAGTAGTAGGTAGTTAGTAGGAGTAGTAGTGGGAGTAGTGGGGAGTAGTAGTAGTAGTGGGGCAGTAGTAGTGGAGTAGTAGTGGGAGTAGTAGTGGGAGTAGTAGGGAGTAGTAGTCGATGGGCGTAAGTAGTAGTGGGAGTAGTAGTAGGAGTAGTAGTAGTAGGAGTAGTAGTGGGAGTAGTAGTGGGAGTAGTAGTAGGAGGAGGAGTAGTACTAGTGGGAGTAGTAGGAGTAGGAGTAGTAGTGGGAGTAGTAGTTGGAGTAGTAGGAGGAGGAGGAGTAGTAGTAGTGGGAGTAGTAGTAGTGGGAGTAGTAGAAGTAGTAGTAGGAGTAGTAGTGAGAGTAGTAGTAGGAGTAGTAGGAGTAGTAGAAGTAGTAGTAGGAGTAGTAGTGAGAGTAGTAGTAGGAGTAGTAGTGGGAGTAGTAGTAGGGAGTAGTAGTGGGAGTAGTAGTGGGAGTAGTAGTAGGAGTAGTAGTAGTAAAGGTAGTAGTGGGGAGGTAGTTAGTAGTGTGAGAGCAGTAGTAGTAGGAGTAGGTAGTAGTAAGTTAGTAGTAGTGGGAGTAGTAGTAGAAGTAGTAGTGGGAGTAGTAGTAGTGAGGAGCAGTAGTAGTAGGAGTAGTAGTAGTGGGAGTAGTAGTAGTAGGAGTAGTAGTGGGAGTAGTAGTAGGAGTAGTAGTAGTAGGAGTAGTAGTGGGAGTAGTAGGAGTAGTAGTAGGAGTAGTAGTGGGAGTAGTAGTAGGAGTAGTAGTAGTAGGAGTAGTAGTGGGAGTAGTAGTGGGAGTAGTAGTGGGAGTAGTAGTAGGAGTAGTAGTGGGAGTAGTAGGAGGAGGAGTAGTAGTAGTGGGAGTAGTAGGAGTAGTAGTAGGAGTAGTAGTGGGAGTAGTAGTGGGAGTAGTAGTAGGAGGAGGAGTAGTACTAGTGGGAGTAGTAGGAGTAGGAGTAGTAGTTGGAGTAGTAGGAGGAGGAGGAGTAGTAGTAGTGGGAGTAGTAGTAGTGGGAGTAGTAGAAGTAGTAGTAGGAGTAGTAGTGAGAGTAGTAGTAGGAGTAGTAGGAGTAGTAGTGAGAGTAGTAGTAGGAGTAGTAGTGGGAGTAGTAGTAGTAGGAGTAGTAGTAGGAGTAGTAGTGGGAGTAGTAGTAGGAGTAGTAGTAGTAAAGGTAGTAGTGGGAGTAGTAGTAGTGAGAGCAGTAGTAGTAGGAGTAGTAGTAGTAAAGTTAGTAGTAGTGGGAGTAGTAGTAGAAGTAGTAGTGGGAGTAGTAGTAGTGAGAGCAATAGTAGTAGGAGTAGTAGTGGGAGTAGTAGTAGGAGTAGTAGGAGTAGTAGTGGGAGTAGTAGTAGGAGTAGTAGTAGTAGGAGTAGTAGTGGGAGTAGTAGGAGTAGTAGTAGGAGTAGTAGTGGGAGTAGTAGTAGGAGTAGTAGTAAGAGTAGTAGTGGGAGTAGTATATATATACACTCACCAGACACTTTATTAGGTACACCTGTCCAATTGCTCGTTAACACAAATCTCTAATCAGCCAATTACATGGCAGCAACTCAATGCATTTAGACATGTAGACATGGTCAAGATGATCTGCTGCAGTTCAAACTGAGCATCAGAATGGGGAAGAAAGGTGATTTAAGTGACTTTGAACGTGGCATGGTTGTTGGTGCCAGACGGGCTGGTCTGAGTATTTCAGAAACTGCTGATCTACTGGGACTCTCACGCACAACCATCTCTAGGGTTTACAGAGAATGGTCCGAAAAATAGAAAATATCCAGTGAGCAGCAGTTTTGTGGGCGCAAATGCAAGAGACTGGTTCGAGCTGATAGAAAGGCAACAGTAACTGAAATAATCACTCGTTACAATCAAGGTATGTAGAACAGCATCTCTGACCGCACAAAGCGTCCAACCTTGAGGCAGAAGGGCTACAGCAGCAGAAGACCACACCGGGTGCCACTCCTGTCAGCTAAGAACAGGAAACTGAGGCTACAATTCACACAGGCTCACCAAAACTGGACAATAGAAGATTGGAAAAATGTTGCCTGGTCTGATGAGTCTCAGTTTCTGCTGCCACATTCGGATCAGAATTTGACATCAACAACATGAAAGCATGGATCTGTCCTGACTTTTATCAACGGTTCAGGCTGCTGGTGGTGGTGTAATGGTGTGGGGGATATTTTCTTGGCACACTTTGGACTCATTAGTACTAGTTGTGCATCGTGTCAACACCCAATGGCTGTTCTGGTTTAAATGGCATCTTGTGCGAAACCATCCCAAACATAGCCCCTCCCCATCCCCCAATAAATAAAAACACTGTGTGGTTGATTTTTATATATATATATATATATATATATATATATATATATATATATATATATATATATATATATATATATATATATATATATATATATATATATAATATTTAAATTTAGATTTTATATATATAAATTCAAAATAATTATAATTTTTTTTAATATATTTATTTATTTTTAATAAATATAACCATTTCTTTATTATTATTGTTATTATTATTATACAATTATTATTCTAAATAAATAACACTCATCTAAGCTTTTCACTCATCATAGCACACGTGCTGCTGATGACGTGACAATAAAAGTGATTTGATAACAAAAATCAATCCTAAATGTAACTGAAAAACAATGTAAAGACACAACTGGAGTAATATTCTAAGACTTTTGCTTGAATATTGATTATGACAGTTCTATAGAATACAAAAAATATATGTTTTATAGAATTATCTGTTGTCGTAGACCCGACTCATGGCCGATAATTAATGTTATGAAGTCTTAGTTACCTACCTGACTCTTTATCCCTCCTTTCTGCTTCATAGCCATGCTTTAGTTTTGTCGACTTGCATGTCGACGCATATCGGCGTGCACGTAAACATCTGGGATCAGGAGCAGCGCGTATGAGGCACGCGGAAATGGCTTTTCTGCACACATGCGTCAATTTGTTTTCACCAGCGTTGTTTCGGTTGAACATAGAGAATAACAAACTTGAAAAGACAGCAAATGTGAATGACCCCTAATGTCTTTATTTTGCGATTACCACTAAATTAATTCACTTGCATAAAGTGAATCTTATCTCAAAGCTTTTACTGGGGCACTTTTTTTTTTTTTTACACCGTCCCCTCATGCCACCCCCAACAAATTGCCCATGCCTAAATCCGCCACTGTCAACACCACAGCATACCTGAGTATTGTTGCTGACCATGTCCATCCCTTTATGACCACAGTGTACCCATCTTCTGATGGCTACTTCCAGCAGGATAGAGCCACAGAGCATAAAGCACGAATCATCTCAGACTGGTTTCTTGCAGAGGTGTAAAGAGTACCTGAAAACCATACTTGAGTAAAAGTACAGATACCTTACTGTAAAAATTACTCCATTACAAGTTACAAGTCACCAATTCCAATAAGACTTGAGTAAAAGTATTAAAGTATCCGATTTTAAAAGAACTTGAGTATTTTACTCATACTGAATGTAGGCTCAAAGAACAACAAGAAAGGTTTAATTTTCCTAATATACAAATTAAATTTAACACCTTAATGTTTCAAAATGGCAGAACAAAATAGATTAAAAAAATAGAACAAAAAGTCTCAGTCAAACTCAAATGTTCAAAACAGGCACAAACAATTTATCAAAAAAAAAAGAAAAAAGTAGTAAAACATAGTAAAAAAATCAGAGCTGACTTTGATGTGATTCATCTCTCAGTATCAGAGGGGGGCAATATTTTTTATTTTGAGTAGTTTTTCAATTGATTAAGATGTTTTCTCTGTATTAAAATTAAACAAAGAGGAGCAGTGTTATTTTTCAACTTAGTAAACTACATATAAATTCAAGCTTCGGCTTCATCACTGGCTGCAGCCATGTTGCTAATTAAACACCTGGTATTAGGCAAGCTTCGATATCGCCTCATCCGCCCAACACATTAGCTGTGGTAGATAAAGATGCTGACTTGTCGTGCACAATCACAATGTAATGAGTAACGGTAAGTATCCGTTCAAATGTAGTGGAGTAAAAAGTACATATATTCAATCAAAAATGTAGTCAAGTAGAGAGTAAAAGTTGCTTATATTTTTGATACTCGGTACAAGTACAAAGTAGCCAAAAAAATACTTAAGTAAAGTAACGAAGTCCATTTACTCAAGTACTTTACACCACTGGTTTCTTGGACATGACAATGAGTTCACTGTACTCAAATGGGCTCCACAGTCACCTGATCTCAATCCAATAGAGCACATTTGGCATGTGGTGGAACGGGAGATTCACATCATGAATGTGCAGCCGACAAATCTGCAGCAACTGCGTGATGCTATCATGTCAATATGGAGCAAAATCTGGAATATTTCCAGTACCTTGTTGAATCCATGTCACGAAAGATTAAGGCAGTTCTGAAGACAAAAGGGGGTCCGACCCGGTACTAGTAAGGTGTACCTAATAAAGTGGCCAGTGAGTGTTAATATATTTTTAAATACTTGAAAATTATATTATATAAATGAAGCTCCAGGTTGGAGGAAAGTCTTTACTCCAGGTGGAGGAGTTCAAGTATCGTGTGGTTTTGTTCACGAGTGAGGGAAGGATAAAACGTGAGATTGACAGGCGGATCAGTGCAGCGGCAGCAGTAATGCGGTTGATGTATCATCTGTTGTGGTAAAGAAGGAGCTGAGCTGAAAGGCAAAGCTTTCGGTTTACCGGTCAATCTACGGTCCTACTCTCATCTATGGTCATGAGCTTTGGGTCATGATCAAAAGGACAAGATCTCGGATACAAGCAGCTGGAATGAGTTTCCTTCGCAGGGTGCGCTCTTATGGATAGGTTGAGCAGCTCTGACACCCGGGAGGAGCTCGGGAGTAGAGCCGCTGCTCCTCCACATCGAGAGAAGTCAGCTGAGGTGGCTCGGGCATCTGTTTCGGATGCCTCCTGGAAGCTTACCTAGGGAGGTGTTCCATGTCCCATCCGGAGGAGGCCTCGGGGAAGACCCAGGACACGCTGGAGGGACCATGTCTCTCGGCTGGCCTGGGAACACCTCAGGATCCCCCCGGAGGAGCTGGAGGAAGTGTCTGGGGAGAGGGAAGTCTGGGGTTCTCTCCTGAGACTGCTGCCCCCGCGACCCTGCCCCGGAAAAGCTGTAGAAAATGAATGAATGAATGATTAATAAAGCTACTTCCGTCTACTAACTTACACATTACTAACACATTAAAGTGTCCCTATGTATGCTTAATAAAATAGTCTTTATTTATTTGTATTATTATCTTTTAGTCAACCAAGTCTTGATTACAATAGTAATTCAAAAAATCTTTATAGGATTCAAAACAAAAACACATAGTATAACCCACAGACCTCCAGAGCTTCCGCAATAGTACTTCCCTCCAGGAAAGAAGACGCACAGGAAATGTACACGTGAAAAACGATTTGATAAATGCCCTCCAGCATGACTAAATGGAGGCTCGGGATGACAATACTGGAGCATCTGAATCACACACACTGGATGGATGACTTGTGTCTGTGTGGGCTCGTCTCTGCCAGTATGAATGACTTACAGGACTAGAGGAACAGATGGGTTGTGGGAGACGTTCTCAACAAGCCGGAGCGAGAAAAACACAAGAAATGCAGAGAGAAAAGACTAAATGAGTGGGACACCGGCAAGACAAAACCTGCCTTAAAGACACAGCGAAAAACAAGCAGCATCTTGCCCACGGTAAAAGCTCCTTCTCTTTGTCACCGTGGGTAGAGGATAGCTCAGAAATACAGTGTCAGGACAGGATAATAGCGAGGAAAGAAAACGCACATGTCAAGGAGAGGAGAGAGAGAGAGAGGAACACAGGAGAAGATCCGGGACGCTGACAGTCAAAGAGGAGAACAAACATGGCAGAATATAAAGCATGATGGGGACGGTGTGACAGGAGGAAGAAGCAGATGATTAGAGATGATACAGAGGTGCAGAGCAGGATGCACACACACACACACACACACACACACACACACACACACACACACACACACACACACACACACACACACACACACACACACACAAACACACTGATTGTTGAAGAGTCCATCAGTGGAGCAGCTCCACACGCAGCTCTGATCACATCTCAGGGGCTACGACGTCCATCTCTGCTGCATCAGCATGTACAGTCAGGAGATTTACTGGATGGAGAGTGAGTGGGTGGGTGGGTGAGTGAGTGGGTAAGGGAGTTAGAGTAAGGGAGTGAATGAGTGAGGGAGTCGGTCAAGTAAGAGAGTAAATGAGTGAGTGGGTTGAGTGAGTGAGTGAATGGGTAAGTGAGTGAATGGGTGAGCAGGTGAGTAAAGGGGTAATTGATTGAATGAGTGAATGAATGTGTGAGTGAGTGAGTGAGTGAGTGAGTGAATGGATGAATGAATGAATGAGTAAATGGATGAGTGAGTGAATGGATGAGTAAGTGAGTTGAGTGAGTGAATGGGTCGAGTGAGTGAGTGAATGGATGAGTGAGTGGGTGAGTGATGGTCAAGTGAGTAAATGTGTGGGTGAATGGATGAGTGGGTGAATGGATGAGTAAGTGAGTTGAGTGAGTGAGTGAATTGATGAGTGAGTGGGTGAGTGATGGTCAAGTGAGTAAATGTGTGGGTGAATGGATGAGTGGGTGGGTTAGTGTGTGGATCGAGTGAGTGAGTGAATGGATGAATGAATGAGTCAGTAAGTGGGTCGAGTAAGTGAGTGAATGGATGAGTGAGTGGGTTGAGTGAACGGATGAGTGAGTGGGTAGGTGATGGTCAAGTGAGTAAATGGGTGAGTGAATGAATGAGTAGGTGAGTGAGTGAATGGATAAGTAAGTGGGTCGAGTGAGAGAGTGAATGAATGAGTGAGTGAGTGAGTGATGGTCAAGTTAGTGAATTTGTTCGGTGAATGGATGAGTGGGTAGATAGAGTGAGAGACTGTATGAATGAATGAATGCATGAATGAATGAGTGAGTGAGTGAGTGAATGGATAAATGAGGGGGTGAGTGATGGTCAAGTGAGTGAATTGGTGGGTGAATAAGTGGATGGATCGAGTGAGAGACTGAGTGAGTGAGTGTGTGAGTGAATGGATGAGTGAGTGGGTTTAGTGAATGGGTGAGTGAGTGGGTTGAATGAGTGAGTGAATGGGTGAGCAAGTGAGTAAAGGGGTAATTGATTGATTGAGTGAATAAATTGTGTGAGTGAATGAATGAGTAAATGGATGAGTGAGTGAATGGATGAGTAAGTGAGTTGAGTGAGTGAGTGAGTGAATGGGTCGAGTGAGTGAGTGAATTGATGAGTGAGTGGGTGAGTGATGGTCAAGTGAGTGAATTGGTCAGTGAATGGATAAGTGGGTAGATCGAGTGAGAGACTGTATGAATGAATGAGTGAGTGAGTGAGTGAATGGATAAATGAGGGGGTGAGTGAATTGGTGGGTGAATAAGTGGATGGATCGAGTGAGAGACTGAGTGAGTAAGTGTGTGAGTGAGTGAGTGAATGGATGAGTGAGTGGGTTTAGTGAGTAAGTGAATGGGTG
This sequence comes from Danio kyathit, assembly GCA_903798195.1. Classification (NCBI taxonomy): domain Eukaryota; kingdom Metazoa; phylum Chordata; class Actinopteri; order Cypriniformes; family Danionidae; genus Danio; species Danio kyathit. Next base: position 5,116 of record CAIGQS010000451.1, on the reverse strand, counting down.
AGTGAGTGGGTTGAGTGAGTGAGTGAGTGAATGGGTGAGCAAGTGAGTAAAGGGGTAATTGATTGAATGAGTGAATAAATTGTGTGAGTGAGTGAATGAATGAGTAAATGGATGAGTAAGTGAGTTGAGTGAGTGAGTGAATGGGTCAAGTGAGTGAGTGAATTGATGAGTGAGTGGGTTGAGTGAATGGATGAGTGAGTGGGTTGAGTGAATGGATGAGTGAGTGGGTGAGTGATGGTCAAGTGAGTAAATGGGTGGGTGAGTGAGTGAGTGAGTGAATGGGTGAATGAGTGAGTGAGTCAAGTGAGTGAGTGAGTGGATGAGTGAGTGGGTGAGTGATGGTCAAGTGTGTAAATGGGTGTGTGAATGAATGAGTAGGTGAGTGAGTGAATGGATAAGTAAGTGGGTCGAATGAGAGAGTGAATGGATGAGTGAGTGGGTGAGTGATGGTCAAGTGAGTGAATTGGTGGGTGAACGGATGAGTGGGTAGATTGAGTGAGAGACTGTATGAATGAATGAATGAGTGAGTGAGTGAGTGAATGGATGAATGAGGGGGTTAGTGATGGTCAAGTGAGTGAATTGGTGGGTGAATAAGTGGATGGATCGAGTGAGATACTGAGTGAGTGAGTGAATGGATGAATGAGGGGGTGAGTGATGGTCACGTGAGTAGGTCGAGTGAGTGAATGAATGGATGAGTGAGTAGGTGAGTCACTGGGTGAGTGAATGAATGAGTGAATGGATGAGTAAGTGAGTGGGTGGGTGAATGAACGAGTAAAGGGATGATTAAGTGGCTCGAGTGAGTGAGTGAGTGAGTGAGTGGGGCGAATGGGTTAGTGGGTGACCATTTCTCAATCCATCACTGGGAATTAGTCTCACTGGCTTTATTTATTTATTTTAAATGAGGGAATGAAAGAATCAATTAATCAATCAAATAAATTAAATTACATATTTTTATAAATAATTAGTAAACATAAATAATTAGTATTTACATTCATCTCTCATCGCATTTCAGTGTCTTCTAGTGCGTCTCTACTGTATTTTCACTGCCATTCAGGAGCATTCAGGTTGTTCTGGATGTAAATGTGAGTGGGTGAGTGAGTGGTTCTACTGTATGTCCGCTTTCTGGACCATGTCTAGGTAAACAAGATTCTTGAGGGAATCGATTGGACCTGGTGTCTTTAGCTCAGATCAAAGAGCCGCTCTGGAGGAGGAAACTCTGCAGTCCTCGAAGATCCTCACTTGCCCTTGAGAAACACAGGCTGATAGAATAATGTTAAACATAATTAAACAGGACAAAATCACAACATATTTGCTATACTAGAATTAAAATAAAACAGTCAAATAAACTCACAAATGTGGAAACGTGTTCACTAAAAAGATAGGTCTTTAATCTAGTTTTGAACTGAGACAGTAGCTATGTTTCCATCCAGCTATTTTGGATATGCGCATAAAAAATCGGCTGATGGAAACGCAAAGATGCGCATACATTTTTAAAACGCGCATAAAAAACATGCGCATAACTGAGTAGGATAAACTTTTTATTCGATAAGAAAAGATGTGCATAAACTATGATGGAAACACTTTTACTTTTATTATTTATTAGATGAAGAAAAGATTGACGCAGCTTCTCCTACCGCAGCAAATTCAGTTTTTACTGTTGAGATTTGGTGCCAGTTTATCAGGAAGTGACGATTTTGTTCGCATTGACTCGTTGGACGGAAACGCTGCTTTATTCGCACGTCTTTTATGCGTGTTCCAGTTTTGCGCATGAAGTTCATTCGCATTTTTGGATGAAACACGTTTACATGGACATCAGTAATCGAATTGTTTGTCTTAATCTGAATACGACAATAATATGATTAAGGTGTTTACATGAGTTGCTTTGTGAATGTTTCTGTCATGATCCCGTTTTACATGTTATAGTACAACATAATTCGATTGACGTCATTGCGTCACCGCTCTATCCACATTTCCTCTGGAGTTTCATGTAATTTCGGGTGTTTCATTTTTAATTTGTCGACTTTAAATGCAGTTTGGCACTTTCACTTTCATTCAGGAACATTTCATGCATCGCCCTAATGACAAACCATGTATGAACTGCTGGAAGAGTTTTAACAAAATTTGATACCACACGCCATATGGGAGAAAAAACCTCCGCAATTCGTGATGCAGGTGTTTGTGGTCCTCAGGGCAGAATAGTTAGGGCGGCATTCATGACTACCACCACAACCCCCCACCCCCCGGTTTTCTCTTCGCTTTTTCTCACTTTGTGGAGTTTAGTCATAAACTAATTTCGAGAGGAGCACGTGATTATGATTGAACACGGCTGGTTACACGTTAACCACTCATGATTATCCAATCAGATAATCCCTGACTCACTATAAAGAGCCAGGGTTTCTTATCACAGTCATCTTCGTTTTGAAGAACCCCCCCCCCCTCCTTCCACCCCTACTCCTCCTCCTTCCCAGATGGGTGACACGGTGGCCCAGTGCCTAGCATTGTGGCCTCACAGCAAGAATGTCCACGGTTCAGGCTTTACCGAACTTGCAGGCATTTCTGTGAGGAGTTTGCCAGTTCTCCCCGTGCTCACGTGGGTTTCCCCCGGGTTCTCCGGTTTCCTCCCACAGATCAAAAACATGCAACCAAATCATTGTCAAAACTAATTATAGACCTGTTCAATACTTGGTGCCATCTCAAGAGAAGCACTATCTGATATTCAATTACCACGAGGGGGAGTTCTCGAGATCTACCTGAGCTCAGCGCTCCCCTCTCGCCCTGCAACGGGGGGGAGCCCGGGGCTCGGGGACCTTCTGAGCTCAGGGCTCTCTCCCGGGACAGCATGCCAAACTTGCTTATAATCAATCATCAGCTAAGTGTGAACTCTTGAATTTCCTTTCGGGTTGAGGGTGAGCGTGATCATCATTTGCCTAGAGCACCAGTTCAGCTTGCTTCAGCCCTGGTGGTACTTCACTGACTCGGTAGGTGCAGAGAATAGTGTCAAACAGACATGTGTGTATAGATCACTGATCATCAACTGGCGGCCCGCGGGCCAAATCCGGCCCGCTGAGCCGTTCAATCCGGCCCGCGACTGGCTTCCAAAACTGTGAGGATCAAAAAGAAAATAGTGGTCCACACTATTAAATCAACTAACAATAACAACAACTGAGTCTCTTGTCAGAATAACCACTAGTTATGACTATATTTAGGCTACACTTCAAAATGAGGACAGACTTAGACAGACCATGCGGCGTTAAGCATTTATTGTTTTAAACAGGTTTTAGCATAAGTGAAGACTAAGTGGGGTGTAGGCGGAGTGCGCGCGACGTGTGTGTAAGGAAGAGAAAGAAGGGATGCGGTGGAGAGAGGTGCGCGACATATTTGAGGAGCGAGAAGGAGACGCGCGATTACCGGGAGATTATCATTCATTTGCAGGCATCCGGGAGTCTCTATGCATTTGCGGGAGACTCACAGAACTTCCATGAGACTTGGGATGTCTGCCTCAGGACTAAAAAAAGGAGCAAAAACAATCTGGCACAACTTAAAATAGCATGGTAAATAAATAACCTGGTACCAGAACAAAACGGGTCACAAATAATGTTCGCACATCAAATGAAACGTTAAGTGGGGTTGAATTCAAATCACAACGCTGAAACGGGCTACTCACAGTGCTTAATCAATGGCTAAAGTTACATTTCCCCTTGTTGACTTAGCCTAATTGAGTTGAGGCAAAATATCTATCACTCCTAGTGGTCGACTGTGGTATAGGTGATAGGAGCCTGAATCAAATGCCTTCAGTTTTGTAATGAAATTGAAAAAGTATAAACATTAAACATAATGTTAAGACAAAATTAGATTTTTATTTGATTTTCTTCTTGGGGGTCCGGCCCCCAAGGAGACTGTCTGGTAAAACTCTGGCCCTCTGACAAATATAGTTGATGACCCCTGGTATAGATTTTCCTGTAGCAAAATGCAGTGAAAATCCTACAGGATGGTAATAGTTTGATTACGTGTGCATATTGCACAGCAATAATATGGCCAAAATTGGCATACTCCACACTTAATTGTCTTAATTACATTTTTGTTTAGTTCGATTATGACCTTAATCGGATTAAATTATTCAACAATTGCTGTTTACATGGTAGACTCTTACTCAGAGTATTGTCTAAAATCAGATTATTAGTGTACATGAAAACATACTCAAAGTATCTGAGCCTCAGACATTATCAGGAAGGCTGTTTCAGAGTTTAGGAGCCATATATGAGAAGGCTCGACCTCCTTTAGTGGACTTTGTTATTCTGAGTACTACTAGAAACCCTGAGTTTTGATATATTAAAGAGTAACGCCCCATTCACACGGGGCTTCAGCGTCAACGCTTGACAGAGGCGTGTCTGAAGTTGGGGCTGACACGATCGTCATAGCAGCGTCAGCCAATGAAATTAGTCAGCAATAGGCCACTGTCTGAGCTGGTGTATTTGCATACAACGATCTGATTGGCTGAAGCTTCCGTCGGCACTTGAAAAGTTGAGCAAGTCCCAACTTCTGCAGTGAGCAACGCCACTGAAGCGGCGTCGACGGATCCACAATGCAGTTTGGCAACGCCTGACAACACCCATTCAAAGTGAATGGGAAGCGTTGAAGCTGATGCCCCGTGTGAATTGAGCGTAAGTTAGATTGTAGCTCACCTGGTCCTTTCTAACCCAAACACCATTGGTTAAATGACTGGAAAGCAGATCAGCAAGGCAGCTTTCATCACAGCCTCAACTTGCATGGAAGAAATAAATAGCTCTTGCTTGATGTATTTTTACGCCTGTATCCTATTGCTGTTATTCACACACAATCCCTCATTGAGAGGCTGAGCGTTTGGAGAACCAGTAACAAAGGAAATTTGATATGAATTTAAGAGGTAACAAATAAATATTTCATTCACCTGAGAGGATGTCTGGGTTTATCTTGATCAGCCTTCATCCTCTTCACCCAAACATCTCCAGAAATCTGCCATCCCAGTGTGAAATGGAGGAAAGAGTGCAGAAAAATACAAACCGCTTTAAAAATATGTTCTTATCACATTAAAAAGCATGGTGAAATGTCCTTTTTATACTTTTTTTTATTCCTTTTA
>CAIGQS010000450.1:0-27500 GCA_903798195.1 Danio kyathit | reverse complement strand
AAATGTTTACAGACTTATATTTTTCTGATATCATAACTCTGTGGTTAGTAGTTTTGGAGAATATAATGTTAGTATACATTTTCTATGTAATTTATGTTTTGAGATTTAATTGCAAGTGTCACATCCATAATGCTGGAATTGCTCACGTTAACACGATTGATCAAATATTTGATCCATTTGAAGTTATATTGGAATGCAATGCAATGCCTAAAACCTTGAGAAAACTGTCGAAATACTTTACACCTCATAATACTTTTCAAAAATGTATTCAAGCATTAAATAAAAGTGCCTAATTTATAACACTAATTTTGTAAGTGCAGGTCAAAATAAGTATTTTGTTTAATTTTTCATTCAAATTCCTGTTACACTATTTTCACAAACTGTTGGAATATTAAAGTATACTGTGTATTTGCATGTGATATGTATGAACAGTTGAAGACAATTATTAGCCATTGAATTTTATATTATTTTTCAAATATTTCCCAGATGATTTTCAATAAATCAAGGAAAAAGTATTTATATGTTTCTTCTGGATTTCTTTGGTTGGTTGGATTATTTTTTCCTTAGGATAGTCACAAACTACAGCAGAAAAGAATTTCTCCATAAAATACTGCCTCAATCAGAATTAAAAAAAAAATCTAAATTTTAATGCCTCAATCTAAACCTCGGCTGCGTCAGATAAACAGCACAGTGACAGACATGAAGGAAGCAGATCTCACATAACGTTTGTGAGAAATACTACAGTAAGAACTTCCCCAATGATTATTTGATGTATTTGTTGTGGAGTTAATTCAAGCCTTTCTGCAACGATGAGTCCTACACAATGTCATTACAAAGTTTATGCACACACACACAGGCACACACACACAGGCAGCGCGCGCATTTAACTTTGCACTGTTTTTGCATGGCAAAAGTGACAGGATACAGGTTAATATCCACTGCTGTATGGATAGCCGTTATGTTAATGTATAAAATAAACCTGATTTGTCTACAAACCGAGATTGAAACGTCTTCTTTTATAATTGTACTGACACGCGGCTGTGCTGATAAAGTAAAATCGCTGTAATTGATTACAAACATGCACTGTTTTAAAACATTTTCAAGAGTTCACACTTAGCGGATGATTGATTATAAAGCAAGCTTGGCATGCTGTCCCGGGAGAGAGCCCTGAGCTCAAAAGGTCCTTGAGCCCTGAGCTCCCTCCCATTTGCAGGGCAAGAGGGGAGCTTTGAGCTCAGGTAGATCTCGAGAACTCCCCCTTTTAATAAGAGGTGATGACAGAAAATGATTGCTATGAAGAGATATGCTGCTGGATGAGAGTTTGACTGTAGTGCTAAATTTAGATTGATCAATTCACTTGTAGTGCATGTTTTTTGGAATGTGGGAGGAAACCGGAGAACCCGGGGGAAACCTACGCGAGCACAGGAAGAACAAGCTAACTTCGCACAGAAACGACAGCCGGCCTGTTAAAGGACTAGAACCGATGACGTTCTTGCTGTGAGGCAACAGTGTTAATCACTGGGCCACCGTGGAAAGGTGGAGGAGTATGGGTGGAAGGGGGGATTCTTCAAATCGAAGATGACTGTAGTGAGAAACCCTGGCCCTTTATAGTGGGTTAGGCATCGTCTGATTGCTGGATCATACATAGTTAATGCAGAACCAGCCATGTTCAATCATAATCACGTGATCCTCCTAAAATTAGTTTATAAATAAACTTCACTTATACTTGTAAAGCTCATTCTTGATTACATTTGATGATGACTGATGATCACAGAGAGCTGAACAGATCTCTGAACAGAGAGAGTTGCTTTGTGCACGTCCTGTCTTGTTGATATGATTGTATGTGTTACTAAACAGCCATGTTAATACGCAGCTGTCAATCAATTCTGTGGGCGGGGAAACCACACGCCTACGTCACGTTGTGGTGTTCCTCAAAATGGGAGGGATTTGGGTTCCATTTTAACGTCAGGAAGTTTAAAAAAAGAGATTTATTGTGTTTCTATCACTCCAATATGACTGTGGACACACTAAACCTACACACAGTTCTGTCCAAACAGCTTACAAAGTTGCTTTTCATCATAGATGGCCTTTAAAATGACGTGAGGGAGAATAAACGATGAGTTAATTGTGATTTTGGGGTGAACTACCCCTTTAACATGTATTTAAACGAATAAAACAGCACTAACATCAGATGTTATTTTTGTCTAGATGTACTGTACACAACTAGGTGACATTTACTTGTCCTTGTTTAGTGAGTTAGTCTCCCACCTGCTGGTCATTCTGAAAGATACAGATGGCGGATTTATATAACACACACACACACACACACACACACACCAAGAACACTCAGAGTTTTTGCTCTGGGTTACACTACACAACAAACGCTTTTAATGTACTATGTTATTGTATCACTGTCATTTTAACAGCACGAATATTCTCCCTAGATTTAAACACATATACAGAGATAACCGCGTGTTGTAACTTCACGCTTGATTTATTATTACCGATGTATGACAGTTCTCCGATCGCATGTTAGAGATTATTCCTCATTGCTAATTAATGTTCAAAATGAAGAGGTAGGCAGACGGCAGACAGGGAGTAATTAAGCTTCATGTTAATGAGTTACAGCTCAGTAAGGTTTGAATAACATTAAGCATAAGACAGAAAGTGGAGGAGCTGTCAATGCCTTCACTCGTCTGCATGCTGATTATAGAGAACAGACCAATCAATATTCAGCTTCAAATTCAGCACACCGGAGGATTAAGATATTAATATCGGTATCATCAATATCAGATATGCGACGTCAACATCGGAGACAGCATCAAATCCGCTCTTAAGCTCGCAGACAGGAGAGAGATGTTATGTAAACACTCAAAGTGCATATTAAATAATCTCATGAATGTTATGCAATCTGTCAACTAAAGACTGCAGTGCGCGTGACACACACACAGACACACACACAGTTAGCTGCATACTAAGGTGAAGAGATAGATTATATAAAGAGCTCATTGTTCAAAACATAATCAAGTTTCTTGCTATCATCGAGAAAAAATAAAAATATTTGCAATAATTAAAACAAATAGCAGTAGACTAGAATATATCCCTATTTCATTTTAATTGCAAGTAGTTTTAATTAATTTATGGCACGAGACAGTTGCAGATCTATTGGGTATAGATTGTTCAGTGTTGTTTCAAATACAGTCTAACGTTTGCGTACACACACAGACACACAACCAGGGGATTTTTTAGCGCAACGGAAAGATCTTGCCAGCAGAGGGCAGCACAACCTAAAAAACATTGGCTGTCAAACTTGCTCTATAATCCACATGAAATATGAAATATGGTGTAAATTATTTTGAAGTATACATTTCATAATTACATTTTGTAAAATACATTTTATTTTATTTAAAATCAATACATTTAACACTATTTTAAATAACAGTGGACTTAAAAAAATGCAATTTATTTAGAGTGTGTTCAAAGCTGAATTCTCTTTAAAACACAAACGATAGCGTCCTTGATTAATAATTATGCCTATAATAATAATAATAATAATAATAATAATAATAATAATAATAATAATAATAATAATAATAATAATATATTAAATTAAACAAGTGTCAGTAAAGACATTTATGACAAAAGAAAGATTTTATGTTTTACATTTGTAATTTTATTATATATATTTAATTATTATTATTATTGTTATTATTATTATTAATTAATTAAGAACACATCAAATTGATCAGAACTGTTTTAAAGTAAGTTATACTTGGCATAGTTACATTTTGCAAAATACATTTAATTTAATTAAAAATGAATACATTCAGTTCAATTTAATTTTAAATAAGTTTTTATGAGAACAGAACTTAAAATGTAATTTATTCCTGGAGTTCAAAGCTGAATTCTTATATATATATATATATATACAGTGCATCCGGAAAGTATTCATAGCGCTTCACTTTTTCCACATTTTTTTATGTTACAGCCTTATTCCAAAATGGATTAAATTTATTTATTTCCTCTGAATTCTACACACAATCCCCCATAATGACAATGTGAAAAAAGAGTTTTTAAAATTGTTGCAAATTTATTAAAAATAAAAAAGCCGTAAAATCACATGTACATCAGTATTCACAACCTTTGTCGTGAAGCTCTAAATTGAGCTCAGGTACATTCTGTTTCCACTGATCATTCTTAAGATATTTCAGCAGCTTAATGGCTGTTCACCTGTGGTAAATTCAGTTGATTGGACATGATTTGAAAAGGCATACACCTGTCTATATAAGGTCCCAGGGTTGACAGTGCATGTCAAAGCACAAACCAAGCATGAAGACAAAGGAATTTCATCGACGCTTCATCTTTCAGCAGGACAATGACCCAAAGCAGACCGCCAAAATATCAATGGAGTGGCTTCACAACAACTCAGTGAATGTCCTTGAGTGGCCCAGCCAGAGCCCAGACCTAAATCCTATTGAACATCTCTGGAGAGATCTGAAAACGGCTGTACACTGTCGCTTCCCATCCAACCTGATAGAACCGCCAACTTATCCAGCATATGTTTTACGCAGCGGATGCCCTTCCAGCTGCAACCCAGTACTGGGAATCACTCATACACACTCATTCACACACATACTGACTACAGCCAATTTAGTTTACCCAATTCACCTATAGCGCATGTCTTTGGACTGTGGGGAAAACCGGAGCACCCAGAGGAAATCCAACCGAACACGGGGAGAACATGCAAACTCTACACAGAAATGCCAACGGACCCAGCCGAGACTCGATCTAGCGACCTTCTTGCTGTGAGGTGACATCGCACCCACTGCGCCACCACGCCGCCCCGAACATAACACAAGTTATATGAAAGTCAAAAATATGTATTGCAAATATTTATAACCTTTGAGCATAACAGTCTGCTATATTGTGTACAATTTAATATCCAGAGGAACATTACTTTTTACATTCCCTCTTTACAATAACTGGACTTTTATTATTTAATTATAATTCTTAATTGAAATATTAAGTATAGGGCAAATAAGAATGGAGTAAAATCCTCAACCTGCATGAGTTTTAATCTGTGATCCAGTTAACCTTGGAGAAAAGTGACAGCAGAGATCAAACCGCAAATGAAAAATGTTCATCAACACTTTCTTGGCAATTAAAGTGTCCGCAGAAGCAGATTTAAAAGGCTGCTGCATTTCAATGGCTCCATTAACATATGTGAAATACAAGAGGAGGAGGAATACAAATGAGCTTTAGGAAAAAAAGCATCTGTTGCAGTTAAACCAGTTTGACCAACCGTCTGTCAGAGAATCAAGTAAAGATGCTAAAAATAAATTAATTAATTAAAATTATTAATAAATTAATAATACACTGTTAATGATTTTTGTAAATGAGACAGTATTTACCTGTAATATGAACTGTATTTTACTGTAGGACAGTTATGCAGTATTATACCGTATTTTAAAGTTGCATTGTGTAAAACTACAGTGTACCCATCTTCTCATGGCTTGTTCCAGCAGGATAACGCGCCATGTCATAAAGAGAGAATCATCTCAGACTAGTTTCCTGAACATGACAATGAGTTCACTGTACTCAAATGGCCTCCACAGTCACCAGAACTCAATCCAATAGAGCACCTTTGGGATGTGGGGGAACTGGAGTTTTGCATCATGGATGTGCAGCTGACAAATCTGCAGCAACTGTGTGATGCTCTCATGTCAATATGGACCAAAATCTCTGAGGAATATTTCCAGTACCTTGTTGAATCTATTCCACGAAGGATTAAGGCAGTGCTGAAGGCAAACGTGGGTCCAACCAGGTACTAGTGCAGTGTACCTAATAAAGTGGCCAGTGAGTGTATTTTACAGTAAAGATATGCAATACTGTAGCATATACAGAAAGATAAATGGTGCTGTAAATGTAAATACAGTACTTTTGCTGTAACTGACTTACTGTAAGTTACTGGCGAATAGAAATAGTGTATATACACTGGTGGGTGAAAATTAACTAGGCAATATTTAATACAAAATTTATACTTATAGGTATATTAACATTTTCTGTGTCAGTACTACAGCTATCAATCATGATAGAAATACTTTATAAAAAAAATGTATGCAGAAAATTGCTGTAAAATGTACAGTATTACTGGCATTTTTGGTTGCCAGATACAGTTGCAATCAGAATTATTCAACCCCCTGATTTATTAGCCCCCCTGTTTATTTTTTCCCCCAATTTCTGTTTAACGGAGAGAATTTTTTTCAACACATTTCTAAACATAATAGTTTTAATAACTCATTTCTAATAACTGATTTATTTTATCTTTGCCATGATGACAGTAAATAACATTTTACTAGATATTTTTCAAGACACTTCTATACAGCTTAAAGTGACATTTAAAGGCTTAACTAGGTTAATTAGGTTAACTAGGCAGGTTAGAGTAATTAGGCAAGTTATTGTATAATGATGGTTTGTTCTGTAGACTATTGAAAAAATATATAGCTTAAAGAGCCTAATAATTTTGACCTTAAAATGGGTTTTAAAAAATTAAAAACTGCTTTTATTCTAGCCGAAATAAAACAAATAAGACTTTCTCCAGAAGAAAAAATATTATCAGACATACTGTGAAAATTTCCTTGTTCTGTTAAACATCATTTGGGAAATATTTAAAAAAGAAAAAAAAATTCAAAGGGGGTATAATAATTCTGATTGCAACTGTATATTGTAAAATTTACAAGCGCACTAAATTTTGCCAGCAATACTGTAAAAAACATGCCAGTAATACTAAAAATTGCCAGTTATACTGTAAAATATTAAGAGCGCACTGTAAATTAATAATTACAATTGTACTGTAAAACTACAGCACCATAATTGTTTATTCACAGTGCACTTTTTACTGTAATTTTTACAGCAATTTTTAGTGTCTTTTTTGCCATAAGAGTATAGTTTAAATGAATTGAAACACTGATGTAACACTAAAGGCTTTTCTGCTTTATCTTGAACATGATAAGCATTCATTTAATGTGTCATAGAACAGAATAGAGCCTCTATGGAGTGTGTGTAAATGTCACATCATTTTGATCGTCCTGACATAGGAAGTGAAGACGTTGCACTGTAAAAAGTTTTTAGTTGGATCAAATTAACTAACTTGTTAACTTACATTATTCAAAATATCAAATTGCACTTTGATTATTTTATTAAAATAAGCAACACAAAAATATCTTATCTTGATATTTTGTCATTCAACTTTTACAGTGTGTAGATGGTCTCGTTTTTTTTTAACCCAGTGTTAGGTTTGATTTGAAACAACCTCGAATTTTTTAGAGTACTAAAGTGGTACAACATATTGTAAATGAAATGACAGTTTAACAAATTACATTTTTGATGTAATATTTGCTGAAATTTGCTCAAATGAGGTGCGCAAAAATGCTTTAAAAACAGAAGGGAGCTTTACATAACTTTTGCGAATATTTTTTAAAGAGATGTAATCATACAAAAAAAACACATATTTCATGTTTGGGTTATACTGGACCCATGGAGCAACATTTAGTGACAAAAATGACATCAGTTTAAAACATTTGGGGAAATATATTTAGCCTTTTAGGACTGGATTTTGTCAATAAATGTGTATATATGTTTGTTTGTTGTCCAAAATAATCACTTTTTTCATCTAAAAGTGAAAATTTGCATAAAGTAAAACTTTATTGTGTGAAATAGGCCTAAAATGGAATTTATTTGGTCTGAAAACTTTTCTGAGTAATTTTTGAGTTGTTTTGTTTAGATCAGGGATGTCAAACTCAATTCCTGGAGGGCCGCAGCTCTGCACAGTTTAGTTCCAACCCTGCTTCAACACACTTAAGCTGCGGTCACACTGGACTTTTCTCCCCATAGACTTCCATTCATACGCATGCGAATCCGTCAGACCGGAAACGCAAGGTCATGCGTCAGGTTTCGCAGGTCGCTGCGGTGCAAAGTTCAAGCTTGGTGAACTCTGACCTGCGAAATCGCATCACTTGACTGCGTGAGACGAATCGAGGATCAAAACATGACCTTTCTGGACAGAAATTTAAAACATGGAGCAATCGCTCGCTTTTTTTAATGTCTAATCATCTTGTTTATTCCCACCCCTTTTTGCAGCGCCGCATGACAGAATTTTGCATTATCAAACTCTAGTGTGACCGCAGCATTACTGGTAGGTTTCAAACAAGCCTGAAGGACTCAATTAGTTTGATCAGGTGTGCTTAATTAGGGTTGGAACTAAACTGTGCAGGGCTGCGGCCCTCCAGGAATTGAGTTTGACATCCCTTGTTTAGATGTTTTGTTAGAAATGAAGTTTTATAAACTAATTTCGAGAGGAGCACGTTGGTCTGGCATCAGGCTAATCATACAGACCTTTCCGGATAATTGCTGATAATTTTCCGGAAAGGTCTGTATGATTAGCCTGATGCCAGACCAACGTGCTCCTCTCGAAATTAGTTTATGTATGTTAAATTAGGTCTGTATGTGTGAACAGGCCCTTTTTGAAAATACTGGTAAATTTGTTCCGTCAATTTTACGGAAAGAGAAGTTGTAACCAGTGCTTAATTTGAAAATTGCGAGGTCCTGGAACAAAGCGAAAGTGAACAGCGGACGAGGGAGAAAGGCAGTTGAGGAGGGGGATCGATAAAATGAGGCACAAATTAAGCCCTGGTTGTAACATTACTGGTAATTTGCCGGAATGCTGTGCTGTGCGAACGCAGAAGAAACATAGCCAGAAAGAGCGCGTACACGATTAGAACGCACTGACGTGAGACGTCTACTCCAGCCAATCAGAACATTCAGACGCATTCTCATCCGCGCGGTTTATGAAAATAAAAGCCTTTGAATATTTTTCCAGACACATTTAGCTGCTAGATGTTAGTCAGATAACGCTTCTATGTTCCTTCTTAATGCCAACAGTGTAAATAATTATCGAGAAAATGCTAAACCGCTGTTTATTTACCCTCAAGCTCTGCTGTTTGATGCGTGTGCACGTGAAGCAGCCGGTGAGCGCCAGAGCACACACATATTATGAACATCTCGACATGCGAAAGTGTTTCTCCATATGTTTTCGAAGGTGTTCACAATACTTATCCATCAACAAAGTTTGTAATGTAGTCAAATGTTTACAAATACAAGTCCAGCCGTTTAGAGGTCATTTCTGGTTAATGATGTCAGAATTTACCGGTATTTTGGAATGGATGTGCGAATGCTCTTTTCCGGAAAACTTCTGGAATGTTCCTGCCTGTGTGAACAGCGCTTTTTTAATTCACTGGTAAAGCCGTTTAAGAAATTTTCCAGATATTTACCAGTATCACTGTGTGAAAGGGGCTATTGCTAGTCCAATTAGATACCATTGCTAGACCAATCAGATGAATTCTAGCCTCCAATAAACCCATACCTTGCTTATTTTCGTTTTGAAGAATCCCACCATCCACCTCATCTCCCCCTTTCCTCCTTCTCGAAACCTGATCTGAGCGAAACCTGATTACGGACCCCCTGTCATTTTACATGACTGGGCTCAGGTATCTTCGAGCTCAGGGTTCTTCTCCCAGGACAGCATGCCAAATCTGCCAATTGTATCAAGCAATAGCTGAGTGTGAACTCCTGAAATAAAATGTATGTTTTATAAATGTCAATGTTTTCAATCAATTGCATGTGGTTTATTTGCGATTTAAATTGATTTACTTATAGTTATATATAAAAATGATATAAAACACGGTAAAACATGGTGAAATGTAGAAAATTTACATATACATATTCACTCATTAATACGAAATTATAGATATACAACATACATGATGGCTTTAATAAAGCAGCAGATCTGAACGTGGTCTCCATTATAAGCTCTGAAATGTTTTCGCTCGTGTCCGTGTAAATGAGAGGTGTGTGTGGTGAAGCTGTACTGTTCTGCTGTGTGAGAAGCAGCGCTGGCTGATGTTCACACACTCTCTTCAGCACCTGGATAGTTTCGCGACTCCGCGCAAACCGAGCACTTCTGAGGCAAAAGTGCACATAAAACAAAAGGTACTTTCACAAAATAGTCTTCTACCATCCCGAAGCGACAAGAAAGCAAACTTTTACACAGGGAAGTGACCGTGTACCGTTACCGCCCTGATGAGGGAATTACCGGTTGACTGCGGCAAACTGTTCACTACAGGAGCGCGTGGAGCTGATGCGGGAATGGGAGAAGAAGCAAAACCGGATTTACTCGCCAATGAATATCATCTGCTAGCGGATCAACTAAGTGCAGCATGTGTTTAATATGTGAATAAACGCGCGGGGGAGTGAGTGAAATATTCGTGGATTGATCTACAAATCATCAGCATACAGGTAGGTGCAACTCTATCACTGATGATCCAGCTGTGTGTTATCAGATTCATTAATGAGCTTATACTGAAGAGACAAACACTGTCCTAAACAGAGTACACTCTGTACACAAAGGATATCAAAGTGCAGGATCATCAGTTTTATGCTCATCAAAAATGTCAGTGTGATGCCAAGATATGCTGTCCACGCATTATACAGCTTCCAAAGGGAGTTTAACAATATTTTTAGGTTCTCAAAATATTTATTTTACACTGTAAAAAATGCTGGGTTCCACACACTCAATTTGTGTTAAGACTAAGTTAACTTATTAGTTTTTACAAATTTAACATACAACAATTAAGTTGCGCACCCCCCGCCCCCCCCCCCCCCCCCCCCCCCCCCCCCCCCCAAAAAAAAAAAAAAACCTCCAAGGACTGTTGTTACAGCTCAATATAAATAAGTAGTTTGAACAAGCAGCAAATGTATTTTCGAGTGTATAAGTTCGAGGAGCATTTTAATAATCAGATTTTTTGTAAAGCAGATAGCCTAGTTCAATGGAAATGTGCTACAGATGTTTAATATTATTCATGGCTAATTACCACAAAGAAACTCTATCCTGATAACTTTAAAAGTACACTGTAAAATGCCTCCACACAATTCCTTCATGTTGTCCCAAGACAAATTGATCAGAGGTGCGTTTTCCAAAACCAGCCAACTAAGGTCGCAAGTTCCGTCGTTACAAACAGTTTGTTGATTTGCCGTTTCCCAAATCCATCGCTCCAACGAACATTCGCAAACTGCGTCGCAATTTGAGCACTTAAAACGACACCTCTGGAGCTGTAGTTAGAAACATAGTTCCTGGCTGTGTTCTATTCCCACTTATCCGCCCTGTACTCTATTCATTTAGAACATTCTAACATTCAAAGTTGGTATTATTAAAATAAAAAAGCATTAAGGTCATCTCTCTTAGGTGTAATTTGCTTTCAAAGTACTTTTACAGTTTAGTTTTAGCGATCTTCATGTTTACAATTGTGCTCCCTTCGCAGTGCACTTTAAAAACATTGATGTCATTTCGAACACGGCCTCATGACAAAAACTATAGTTGACCTATTATTTAAAAGCGGAATTTATGATAGGTCTCCAAAGCTTGTGGAAACAAAAAACACCGCATACTGTACGTTAATGCGTTTTATTTATAGTGGGTTATTTATTAAGTATCTGTACTGTATATGTCATGGGCCTGTTGGTTAGAACTTTCTGCAGTAGATTGCATGTGTCAAATTGTAAAAGTAGACTTAAAAAAAATAAAATAAATAAAAAAACTATATCCTACTTAATAATAATAATAATCAGTAATATTATTAATATTATTATTAAAGTTAATATATTTATTATAAATAGCTCATTATTTATTTATTTATATGATTTATATATGATATTAGTTAGCTTTTGTAAGTGATTTTATGTTTTAGAATAGAATATGTAATGTTCAACTTCTCAATAATACAATTGCAATCAGAATTATTAGCCCCCCTTTGAATTTTTTTCTTTTTAAATATTTCCCAAATGATGTTTAACAGAACAATTAAATTTTCACAGTATGTCTGATAATATTTTTTACTTCTGGAGAAAGTCTTATTTGTTTTATTTTGGCTAGAATAAAAGCAGTTTTTAATTTTTTAAAACCCATTTTAAGGTCAAAATTATTAGCCCCTTTAAGCCATATATTTTTTCAATAGTCTACAGAACAAACCGATGTTATTCAATAACTTGCCTAATTACTCTAACCTGCCTAGTTAACCTAATTAACCTAGTTAAGCCTTTAAATGTCACTTTAAGCTGTATAGAAGTGTCTTGAAAAATATCTAGTCAAATATTATTTACTGTCATCATGACAAAGATAAAATAAATCAGTTATTAGAGATGAGTTATTAAAACTATTATGTTTAGAAATGTGCTGAAATTTTTTTCTCTCTGTTAAACAGAAATTGGGGAAAAAAATAAACAGGGGGGCTAATAAATCAGGGGGTTGAATAATTCTGATTGCAACCATATTAGTAAAGGAAGGATAGACCCTGTATGTGCCATTTACATATATTTCAATGAATATGGAAAACAAGTGCATGTTTTTACCAAAACTAATATTGGATTTTATTTTAAATGCTTGTTTGTGTAAAACAATATAATTTGCACAAAGAAATTATGGGGTTCTTCTCTAAAGAAGTTGTTACTCCACCCCGTTTAGAGCATCATTATGGGCATTTTACGCTATAACTAACGTGGTTCAAGCGATGGATATACGACAGAGGAACTACGGGTTTTGGGAAACACTCGTCACTACATCATTCTTTTGCCAAACGATGCATCTTACTATGACAGTTCAGCCGCGAGTTACGTCGTTGTTTGGGAAACGTACCCCACGTTAATTTAACAAATTTAAGTGTATTGAACATAAAACAATTAAGTTGTCCCCAAAAAAAAAATCTCAAGAATTGTGTCGTTTCAGATCATTTAAAGAAAAGTAGCTTGAACAAACAGAAAAAAAAAACTTTTGAGTGTAGGTTTGGAGAGACAAACTAAATATCTATAAATTTCAGAATCACTATGTACACAAAAAATATAGTCATATTTTTTATGCTATTAACAAACCATTAACTGAGATATTACCTCAATAAACAACCAATTAGTTGCTTATCAACAGTTCGTATAAGATAGTATATTTAGCATTAATTAGAGATGTATAATAAGATCATACTAATAAACAGCAAATATCTTAATAACAGGCAGGTAATAAGTCAGTGGTTAATAGTGTGAATTGTTACTTAAACTTCTATTCTTACCATTAAAAAATGTAAAATAAAAAGAAATAAATAAAATAAAACTTCCCTGACGAATCAGTGTTTTTTTTTCATGAGAACACTATGAGCTGGAAAACATTGAGATTATTTTTTAACCATGTCATTAATTCTTGATATAAATTAGCCGGTAAAATTAGCTTGGGCAAAGTGAATGACACAAACGATCAAATGTTTTTTCTGTGGTTCTGTGGGGGCGCAATGGTGCGGTAGGTAGTGCTGTCACCTCACAGCAAAAAGGTCACTGGTTCGAGCCTCGGCTGGGTCACTTGGTGTTTCTGTGTGGAGTTTGCATGTTCTCCCTGCGTTCGTGTGGGTTTCCTCTGGGTGCTCCGGTTTCCCCCACAAGCCAAAAGACATGCGCTATAGGTGAATTGGGTAGGCTAAATTGTCCGTAGTGTATGAGTGCGTATGGATGTTTCCCAGAGATGGGTTGCAGCTGGAAGGGCATCCGCTGCATAAAACATGTGCTGGATAAGTTGGCGGTTCATTCCGCTGTGGCGACCCCGGATTAATAAAGGGACTAAGCTGAAAAGAAAACGAATGAATGAATGAATGAACGAATGAATGAAAGTTTTGTTCACGAGTGAGGGAAGGGTGGAACGTGACATTGTAAGGCGGATTAGTGCAGCGGCAGCAGATATGCGGTCGATGTACTGGTTCGTTGTGGTAAAGGAGCTGAGACGAAAGACAAAGCTCTCAATTTACCGGTCAATCTACATTCCTATTCTCAACTATGGTCATGAGCTTTGGGTCATGACTGAAATGACAAGATCTCGGATACAAGTGGCCAAAATGAGTTTCCTTCGCAGGGTGGCAGGGTGCACCCTTATAGATAGGGTGAGGAGCTCTGTCACCCAGGAGGAGCTCGGAGTAGAGCCGCTGCTCCTCCACATCCAGAGAAGTCAGCTGAGGTGGCTCAGGCATCTGTTTCGGATGCCTCCTGGAAGCCTACCTAGGGAGGTGTTCCAGGCATGTCCCACCGGGAGCAAGCCTCAAGGAAGACCCAGGACATGATGAAAGGACTATCTCTCTCAGCTGGCCTGGGAACGCCTCGGGATCCCCCCGGAGGAGCTGAAGGAAGTGTCTGGGGAGAGGGAAGTCTGGGGTTCTCTCCTAAGACTGCTGCCCCCACAACCCGGCCCCGGATAAACGAAAGAAAATGAATGAATGAATGATTTATTTATTTATCAAATTTATTCAATGATGACCATGTTATTTTATAATTGATTCTTCAATTCCTGTACTTAAGTAATGTACGTAATCACTTAAGATTCAAGTACTAAAATTTTAGGCTCAAGTTCTGTACTGTTAGACTTCTTGGAAAGCCAAAAAGCACTGTTTATTTATTTTTGCTTGTAGTTTAT
Source organism: Danio kyathit (assembly GCA_903798195.1). Lineage (NCBI taxonomy): Eukaryota > Metazoa > Chordata > Actinopteri > Cypriniformes > Danionidae > Danio > Danio kyathit. The sequence continues at coordinate 12,949 of CAIGQS010000450.1, read as the reverse complement.
TGAAATTTGCATAGACTGTGCCAGTCAATCTAATCGAATGAATAGAGCTAATTACTCTAGACATATCGCAATATATATCACAGCAAAACAAAATATCGCAATGTCAGATTTTTCCAATATCGTACAGCCCTACTTTACAACTAAAGGTTCTATATGGGCATCAACAGTTCTTTAAAAAACCTTACAGTTCTTTACAAAGTGGCAAAGAATCTTTAGATTATTAAAATGTTCTTCACACTAAGAAAGGTTCTTTAGGGAACCATACTGTAAACGGCTCTATAATCATACATTACATTTAAATTTTAAAGTGTAATGAACATTGCTGACATCACAAAAATGGCCAATTGGAAATGTGACCTTGTAAAATTAATTTCAGTCTCATTTCATTGGTTCAAAATTCATAAGATAAAATAAGCTTTGGGTCATGACCGAAAGGACAAGATCTCGGATACAAGCGGCCGAAATGAGTTTCCTTCGCAGGGTGGCAGGGCGCATCCTTATAGATAGGTGGAGGAGCTCTGTCACCCAGGAGGAGCTCGGAGTAGAGCTGCTGCTCCTCCACATCGAGAGAAGTCAGCTGAGGTGGCTCAGGAATCTGTTTCGGATGCCTCCTGGACGCCTACCAAGGAAGGTGTTCCAGGCATGTCCCACCGGGAGGAGGCATCGGGGAAGACCCAGGACATGCTGGAGGATTTATGTCTCTCGGCTGGCCTGGGAAAGCCTCGGGATCCCCCTGGAGGAGCTGGAGGAAGTGTCTGGGGTTCTCTCCTAAAACTGCTGCCCCCGCAACCCGGCCCAAGATAAGCGGAAGAAAATGAATGAATGAATGATTTATTTATTTATCGAATTTATTCAATGATGACCATGTTATTTTACAATTGATTCTTCAATTCCTGTACTTAAGTACTGTACGTAACTACTTAAGATTCAAGTACTAAAATTTTAGGCTCAAGTTCTGTACTGTTAGACTTCTTGGAAAGCCAAAAAGCACTGTTTATTAATTTTGGCTTGTAGTTTATTGAAATTTGCATAGACCGTCCCAGTCAATCTAAATGAATGAATAGAGCTAATTACTCTAGACATATCGCAATATATATCACAGCAAAACAAAATATCGCAATGTCAGATTTTTCCAATATCGTGCAGCCCTACTTTACAACTAAAGGTTCAATATGGGCATCAACAGTTCTTTAAAAAACCTTACAGTTCTTTACAAAGTGGCAAAGAATCTTTAGATTATTAAAATGTTCTTCACACTAGGGGACCATACTGTAAATGGCTCTATAATCATACATTACATTTAAGAGCGTAATTGACATTGGTGACATCACAAAAATGGCCAATTGAGAATGTGACCCTGTAAAATTCATTTCAGTCTCATTTCATTGGTTCAAAATTCATAAGATAAAATCATCTGTCAGGGCCACTCTCGCAAATGTCAGGCCACTCGTTGAATGATACGCCATGAAATCTTAATATTCTCATCATCTCAAATCCTAATTAGTCGGCTCAGAGTCATTAATCATGTGTGCAAGAGTATGAATACAATTACGCAAATTCATAGGCAAAGTTTCAGAGATTAAGATGACAATGTTCTGTAAGATCTCACGTTTCTGAAGTGGAATGTTTTTGGATTACTAAAAAGCACTGAATGAATGTTTAATAAAAATATTATCAATTAAACAAAGATTCTAACAGTGCTTTAATGACACGTGCACATCAACAAAGAGTTATGATGCCTGACACTCCTGCTTGCATATTTTTGCATAATGTTTACCTACATTAAGAAGCAAGCAACCATGAATCCAGTGTGAAGATGATTATCCATCAATCATCTGTCATATAAACAGCATGACACCAACGCCAAGGACATCATCTCTTTTAAAATCTATATTTCATAAAGTAACAACTGATTTAGATGCAAAAAAAAAAATCCAAAGTAAGCCTCTCCACATTGAGAAATTCACCACAAACATATTTCACACCGAGCCTGAGCGGTTGACAAGGCAGAGATGTACTGCTGGAGTGCGCTGCAATTTTATGTCGGGATGCAGAAACAAGAGATGTTGGTGCAGCGGTCGTGTTCACTAGTGTTCTCGCTATCTATCACCTCCATGCTGTTTACCTGACACAAAAGACCATATCACTTTCAGAGCCGAGGGGAATACAGACAGCAGCCATTTGTCAGTATGATAAGGGCATTTATATGTGAACCAGAGCCCTTAACCATTAAAACATCCTTTGTCTTCTTGGCAGCTTGCTGGATCTTATTAAGAATGTAAACTGCATGCTGGTTTATCTGGTTACAATTTAGTGTAGTGACACATTTTCACTATTAGCATCCCTATTGCAAGGCATTTCTGTGTGAAGTTTGCAGTATAGGTGAATTGGATAATTGAAAGTGAATGGTTGTTTGTGTGCGTAATTGAGAGAGTGTATGGGTGTTTCCCAGTGCTGGGTTGCGACTAGAATGGGATCAGCAGCATAAAGCATATGCCAGAGTAATTGGTGACACTTGATAATAATCAGACAGTAAGCCAAAGGATACAACATAGGCTCATTCTCAAAACGTACCCCTATATACACTTCTGGAGATCGTGAATTATGTAGCCAGAAGTGCGTATGGCTGCAATTAATTTTTCAAATGAACACTACGGGGCGGTGTGACGCCGTTCCTTTTCATGCTTACCAGCTGACCGCTTACCTCCGTATGGACGGTTTTCCGGCTGTTACCAGTTTGTCCAGTAGCTCGCCATGTACCATACCTGCCAACATTTGGTGTGTAAATGGGGGGGGGGGGGGGGGGGGGGGGGGGGATTACGTCATACGCTAATTTGCATATTACTGACGTCATCACGTTCTACCATTTCTGTTTAACAGCAGCCTATGGTAAATAAATGGGGTATTTTATATTTGCACTACGCTTTATCTAAGCTTGTCAATTTAACTAAATGTATTTGATGTTTGAATACAGTATATCATTATAGATGAGTAGTGAATTTGCAGTAATCTCTCAGACGTAATATACTCAGACAAGTTCAGAAACTCTCACTTTAAAACATCTCTGATTGTGAACAAGAAAAGAATAAACGGTCAAATCAAATTGTTAAAATAGTTAAAATAAAGGAGAAGCAGATCAGTTTGACTGTACAAGGGAAATACCTTCACACTCCCGGTGCTAAATCATTTGCCGTTGGTACGCAGAGGAGTGATCTGCAGTCAGGCTGCAGGTGGGAGAGGCTGCTGTACGGGGACTGGGCCACCTGTCAGTGCTCTAAGGCGGGCATCCGCAGCTCGTTGAGAAGAGTAGGGACGGTACAGTAATGGACAAACGACAGTCTATAAACATCTCCAGTAACACACAAAAAAGTCGCTAGATTTGTCGCTAGTCGCTTTTTTTTAAAATTTGTCGCTTGGGGGGTCTGAAAAGTCGCTGAGTTGGCAACACTGGCGCGAACTAAAAGCATGGAGCGGGAGGGGTGAGAGGTTTGGGGATATGGAGGCGCGCAAACTGTAGCGCGGAGAGGTTGCGCGCGACCGGAAGAGCACGCGCACAAGCACCAGGTTTCAGCCCGGACTGTACCAAAATGCTGAGGAGCGGGGGTCGGATTCCGGGAGTTTACCGGGAGACAGAACAATACGGGAGACGGGTCTAAAATACGGGAGACTCCCGGGAAAAACGGGAGTGTTGGCAGGTATCCCATGTACGCAGAGAGGAGATGACCACGACGACAGGGTTTGAGTCCGGCAAAGAATGGTTCCAGAATGCTGGTAACACACAAATAGAAGCCAAAAAATAAAACAAACAAGTAAATAACAGGCTGAGAATGTGGTAAAACGTCGTAAAAATCAGACGAGGGCTTTTCTTTTTCTGAATTGCTTTTTAAATTTGTCGGTTGGGTTTAGGCAAGGGGGTGTGTGGGTCAGTCAGTCCATCATTCAGTCAATGAGTCATTCAGTCAGCGGCCTCTGGTGGATTTACGAGAGAACAGCAGGAGCGAATGGCACTCACGAGAGAAATTTGAGATCTAAAAAAGCGTACACAGAGGCCTCTGGTGGATTCACAAAAAAAAAACTGCAAAAAAAAAAACGTACCTCCTGGGATGTATTTAGACGAAATGCAGCCATACGTTCCTCTGGAAACATAATTTGCGATCTCCAGAAATGTATATAGGGCTACGTTTTCAGAATGAGCCTATGTTGACAAAAAATGTTTCAAAGTAAGAATGATACAATATTTCATGCATATATATATTCACATTAATATGCAATTCTGAGTGTGCCTCACACAGGTGAGTGGGCTTGACAAACCACCTGTAGAAAACACAATCTTTCATCTCTGACACTTTATAACTACTACTCACTCATTATCCTTTCAACCCAGGCTCATTCTGAAAACGTACTTCTATATACATTTCTGAAGATCGCAAATTATATTACCAGAGGAACGCATGGCTGCATTTTGTCTTTAAAACAAACACTACGGGACATTATGATGCCTTTCCTTTTCGCACTTACCAGCTGACCACTTACCTCCATATGAACGGCTTTTCCGCTGTTACCAGTTTGCTCAGTAGCTCGCCATGTACGTCAACAGACTTGTGACGTGGAGTAGAGTTGACCATGACGACAGGGTTTGAGTCCAGTAAAGAACTGTCCAGAGAGCGGGTAAGCCAAAAACAGAAGCCAAAAAAAAAATAATAAAAAAACAAGTAAATAACAGGGTGAGAATGTGGTAAAATCTGAAAATGTGGTAAAAATCAGGCGGCCGCTAGAGCTTTTCTTTTTCTGGATTGCTTTTCAAAACACTGTTGGTTGGGTTTAGGGAAGTGGGTAGGCGCTGGTCAATCGGTGCTTTTGAAAACACTATCGGTTAGGTTTTAAGGAAGGAGGAGGGTGGGTCAGTCGATCGGTCAGTCAGTCAGTCGACAGCGGCCTCTGCTGGATTTACTCGAGAACAGCAGGTGCTAATGGCACTCAAGATCTCAAAAAGTGTACACAGCGGCCTCTGGTGGATTCACGAAAACAAAAACTGCAAAAAAAACGTACCTCCTGGGATGTATTTGACGGTCTCCAGAAATGTATATAGAGGTACGTTTTCAGAATGAGCCTGGGTTGAAAGGATAATGAGTGAGTAGTAGTTATAAAGTGTCAGAGATGTAAGATTGTGTTTTCTACAGGTGGTTTGTCAAGCCCACTTACCTGTGTAAGGCACACTCATAATTGCATATTAATGTGAATATATACATGTATGAAATATTGTATCATTCTTACTTTGAAACATTTTTTGTTAACACAGGCTCATTCTGAAAACGTAGCCCTATATACATTTCTGGAGATCGCAAATTATGGAACGTATGGCTGCATTTCGTCTTTAAAACGAACACTACGGGACGGTATGATGCCTTTTCTTTTCGCCCTTACCAGCTGACCACTTACCTCCGTATGAACATCTTTTCCGCTGTTACCAGTTTTCTCAGTAGCTCGCCATGTACGTCAACAGACTTGTGACGGGGAGTTGAGTTGACCGTGACGACAGGAAGCGACGTCCAGAAAGCGAGCAAGACAAAAACAAAAGCAAAAAAATAAAATAAACAAGTAAATAACAGGGTGAGAATGTGGTACAATCTGAAAAATTGGGGGGAAGGGAAATTTAGGGAAGGAGGAGGGTGGGTCAGTCGATCGATCAGTCAGTCAGTGGACAGCGGCCTCTGCTGGATTTACTCGAGAACAGCAGGCGCTAATGGCACTCGAGATTTCAAAAAGTGTACACAGTGGCTTCTGGTGGATTCACAAAAAACAAAAACTGCAAAAAAACGTAACTCCTGGGATGTATTTGGCGCTCTCCAGAAATGTATATAGAGGTACGTAATCAGAATGAGCCTCTAAAAGTTGTATTTGTATTTTGTGTTTTGAAATTTATAAGGATTTTAATTAATATTGAGTCATGTAATTAAATTACTTATAAACAATTAAGTTACTTTTTTAGACAAAGTACTTAGAAAGTGATTTAAATACAATTTTAATAATATAAGTAGTAATTACTTACTTGTTTGAGTAACTTACCAAGCACAGCTTATAAAGTACATCCTGCATGATTATATTATACATCCATAATCCTACTCAATACCTTATCTTAACTATACCTTACTAACTATTAATAAGCAGCAAATTGTGGAGTTTATTACATACCTGCCAACATTCATTCATTCATTTTCATTTCAGCTTAGTCCCTTTATTAATCTGGGGTCGCCACAACGGAATGAACCGCCAACTTATCCAGCATATGTTTTACGCAGCAGATGTCCTTCCAACTGCAACCCATTACTGGGAAACATCCATACACACTCATTCACACATATACTCTACACACCTATACTGTACCACATGTCTTTGGACTTGTGGAGGAAACCCACGCAAACACTGGGAAAACATGCAAACTCCACACAGAAATGCCAACTGACCCAGGCGAGGCTTGAACCAGCAACCTTCTTGCTGTGAGGAGATTGTGCTACTATGCCACCGTGCTGCCCATACCTGCCAACATTTGTCTCTGAAATTCCGGGAGACCAGAGGAGGGGCGGGATGGCGGAGGTAGAGGAGTAACTGTACTATAGGATTTCGGGCAGCTGCGGAGATCAGATAATATACCAAAGTTAGTGACCTGGGGGTGTTACAAACTAGAACAAAAAGTTGAGAATTGGGGTGGGGGGATATAACAGGAGTTTTCTGGGAGAAATAACAAAACGGGAGGGTGGCGGGAGATGGGCCTAAAATACAGGAGACTCCCTGGAAAAACAAGAGTGTTGGCAGGTATGGTTTATCAAGGTATGGAAGTCATAATTTATGGATTATTAATAGTGAGAATTGAACCTTAAAATTTAGTGTGATGATTTCTGTGATCACATATTTTTGTCCATAAAAAATTGGTATCACTTTAAAGTACCAATTACCATTAACTAATGGCTTATTACCTGCTTATTATTAAGATATTGGCTGTTTATTAGTACTTATGGGCCCAGTTTCACAAACCGGGCTTAGCTTAAGCCAGGACTAGACCTTAGTTAAATTAGGCTATTTAAGCCACATGTATAAAAACGGCCTTAGAAAAATACATTACTGGTGTGCACCTGGAGACAAAAAATGACACTGCCATATTTTAAGACATCTTGATGCAAGTTATTTTCAGTTGAGAGAGCTCAAACATGCAATTTAATCCAAGACTAGCCTTAAACCTTGTTTGTGAAACCGGGGGATGAAGTATGATCTTAATCTACATCCCTAATCCTACCCAATTACTAATTTATTAAGTATTAATAAGCAGTTAATTAGTAGTGTATTGAGCTAAAAGTCTCTGTTAATGCTTTGTTAATAGCGTGAATTGTACCTTAAAGTGAAATGTGACCAAAAAAATCATTACAATCTTATAAAGAGACATTCTAAAAAATCTGAAATCAAATATTAAGTGTTTAATGGTATTTGGATTCACTTATTGCACGGTGTTGTGTTTAAAATAAAAGTAAATGGCCTCAAATTTTTTAATATTCTGTACATGCTAGTTATTATTAGTCATGAATCTCAAAATCTCAGCACAGACCACCAACACGAGTCTCGGAGGGTTATATATAGACCTTTACAGGACCGCTGACGTGCAATCTATCTCACTGCCACTTACCCACGGCCTCCCATTTGCCAGAGGAGATGCTGAGTGAAAAAGGCCCCTGGCAAGAGTTGTGTCTCTGTAGAAGATGAGCTGGCAGATGGGCAGTATAAAAGCAGAGGACATTACACTGTAGGGGCGGTGGAGGATTGGAGAGTCATGAGGGGGACCAATGCCTCTGTGTGACAGTAATATAATGCAGATCAGGGTCTCCAGGTGATGTGAGCGGAATATTCACGCTTGGAGGAGCATTTGCTGAATTCTAGAGGGGAAAGTTGAAGAGATGCTGGAAATCTACAAAACATGAATGTGACTGTCCTTCTGTTCTTTCTTTGGATTTATAATTCTTTATCATCATTTAATCAATTCCATAATTTTATTCATCTTTCTATGTATCAATGAATAAATGAATGAATCCATCCATCCATTCATTTATCCATTGTTATTTCTATTTATTGCTCCATCTATTCATTTCTCCATCTATCGTTACTTCTAACTATCGTTCCATCCATCCATCCATCCATCCATCCATCCATCCATCCATCCATCCATCCATCCATCCATCCATCCATCCATCCATCCATCCATCGTTACTTATGTCCATTGTTCCATCCATTTATCCATCCATCCACTGATATTTCTATCTATTGTTTCATCCATCCCTCATCCGTCCATCGATATTTCTATATATCGTTCCATCCCTCCATCCATCCATATATCTAGCTATCGTTCCATCCATCCATCTATCCATCCATCCATCCATCCATCCATCCATCCATCCATCCATCCATCCATCATTACTTTTATCTATCGCTCCATTCATCCATCCGTTCATTTATCCATCCATCGCTACTTCTATCTTTCCATCCATCCATCCATCCATCCATATTTTTATCATACTATCCATTCATCCATCCATCATTACTTCTATGTATTGTTCATCCATTCATCAATCGATCGATATTACTATCTATTGTTCCATCCATCCATCTATTGTTACTTCTATCTATTGTTCTATTGTTTCATGCATCCATCCATCATTACACTTCTATCTATCGTTCCATCCATCCACCCATCATCTTTATTTCCATCCATCATTATTTCCATCGTTCCATCCATCCATTGATATTTCTACCTATACTATAGCTCCATCCATCACTTCTATCATTCAATTCACCCATCAATATTTCTATCTATCGTTCCATCCCTCCATTACCTCTATCTATCGTTCCATCCTTCCATCCATACAGTATATCTAGCTATCGTTCCATCCTTCCATCCATCCATCCATTGTTACCTCTATCTATTGCTCCATTTATCCATCCGTTCATTTATCCATCCATCATTACTTCTATCTTTCCGTCCGTCCATCCATCCGTCCATCGATATTTTTATCATACTATCCATTCAACCATCCATTATTACTTATGTATTGTTCATCCATTCATCAATCTATCGATATTTCTATCTGTTGTTCCATCCATCCATCTATTGTTCTATTGTTCCATGCATCCATCCATCCATCCATCGTTACACTTCTATCATTCCATCCATCCACCCATCATCTTTATTTTCATCCATCCTTATTTCCATATATCGTTCCATCCATCCATTGATATTTCATCTATAGCTCCATCCCTCTATCCATCCATCCATCCATCCATCACTTCTATTGTTCCATTCACCCATCAATATTTCTATCTATCGTTCCATTCCTCCATCCATTCATCCATTACTTCTATCCTTCCATCTACCCATCCATCCATCCATATTATATAGTTCCATCCATATATTTATCTATTTTTCTATCCATCGTTACTTCTATGTATTGTTCATCCATTCATCTATCGATATTTCTACCTATTGTTCCATCCATCTATCTATTGTTACTTCTATCTATTGTTCTATTGTTTCATCTATCCATCCATCCATCCATTACACTTCTATCGTCCCATCCATCCCTCATCCATCCATTGATATTTCAATCTATCATTCCATCCCTGCTATCGTTCTATTCATCCATCAATATTTCTATTGTTCCATTCCTTCATCCTTTACTTCCTTCCTTCCATACATCCATCCATCCATCCATCCACATTGCTATCTATCATTTCGTCTATCAATCCACTGTTCCATTTATATATTTATGTATTGTTCCATCCATCGTTACTTCTATGTATTGTTCATCCATTCATCAATCTATCGATATTTCTATCTATTGTTCCATCCATCCATCTATTGTAACTTTTATCTATAGTTCTATTTTTCATCCATCCATCCATCGTTACACTTCTATATATCGTTCCATCCATCCACCCATCATCGTTATTTCCATCCATTGTTATTTCTATCTATCGCTCCATCCCTCCATCCAGCCATTATTTACTTCTATCGTTTCATTCATCCATCGATATTTCTATCATTCATTCCTCCCTCATTTATCCATCTGTTACTTATATCCTTCCTTCCATCCATCTATCCATCTATCCATCCATTCATCCATATTGCTATCTATCGTTCCATCCATTAATCCATTGTTCCATCCATATATTTATCTATTGTTCCATTCATCGTTACTTCTATGTATTGTTCATCCATTCATCAATCTATCAATATTTTTATCTATCGTTCCATCTATCCATCTATTGTTACTTCTATCTATTGTTCTATTGTTTCATCCATCCATCCACCATTACACTTCTATCGTTCCATCCCTTTTATCGTTCTATTCATCCATCAAAATTTTTATCGTTCCATTCCTCCATCCATTACTTCTATCTTTCCATCCATGCATCGTTCCATCCATCAATCCATAGTTCCATCAATATATTTATCTATTGTTCTATTGTTTCATCTATCCATCCATCCATCCATTACACTTCTATCGTCCCATCCATCCCTCATCCCCCATTGATATTTCAATCTATCATTCCATCCCTTCTATCGTTCTATTCATCCATCAATATTTCTATTGTTCAATTCCTCCGTCCGTTACTTCTATCCCTCCATCCATCCATCCGTCCATATTGCTATCTATCGTTCCGTCTAGCAATCCACTGTTCCATTTATATATTTATCTATCGTTCCATCCATCATTATTTCTATGTATTGTTCATCCATTCATTAATTCATCATCTTTATTTCCATCCATCGTTATTTCCATCTATCGTTCCATCCATCTATCCATCATCCACCCATTGATATTTCTATCTATCGCTCCATCCCTCCATCCAGCCATTATTTACTTCTATCGTTTCATTCATCCATTGATATTTCTAAATATCGTTCCATCCCTCCCTCATTTATCCATCCGTTACTTATATCCTTCCTTCCATCCATCTATCCATCCATCCATCCATATTGCTATGTATCATTCCATCCATCAATCCATCGTTCCATCCATATATCTATCTATTGTTCATCCATTCGACAATCTATCGATATTTCTATCTATTGTTCCATCCATCTATTGTTACTTCTGTTGTTCTATTGTTTCATCCATCCATCCATTGTTACACTTCTATCTATCGTTCCATCCATCCCTCATCCATTCATTGATATTTCTATCTATCGTTCCATCCATTCATCTATCTATCTATCTATCTATCTATCTATCTATCTATCTATCTATCTATCTATCTATCTATCTATCTATCTATCTATCTATCTATCTATCTATTTATCTATCTATCTATCTATCTAATAAAACATCTCTTTCTCCTTCACATTTCTCATTCTATTTATCGGTCTATCCATCTATCATTTAATCCATCCATCCTTCTATGGCACTAAAGCATCTTTCTCTCCTTCACAGGATGTCAGATAACGTGTCTCTAAGTCTGATCAGTCTTTTAGAGAACTCTTCTCTTTCAAGCTCGTCTTCTCCTCAGTCTCCTCAATGGGAGACTCCCACATTCACCACAGCGGCTCGTTACCGTGTGGTAGCCACGCTGGTGCTCTTCATCTTCGCTGCAGTCAGTAACCTCTCAGTGCTGATCAGTGTGACCAGAGGACGAGGACGACACCTGGCATCCCACCTGCGGCCCCTCATTGCCAGCCTGGCCTCCGCAGACCTGGTCATGACTTTTGTAGTGATGCCGCTGGACGCCATATGGAATATCACAGTGCAGTGGTATGCCGGCGACGCCATGTGCAAACTCCTCTGCTTCCTCAAGCTCTTCGCCATGCATTCTGCAGCATTTATACTGGTGGTGGTGAGTCTGGACAGACATCATGCCATCCTGCACCCACTAGAGGCTCTGGATGCTGGTCGCAGGAACAGAAGAATGCTGCTCGTTGCCTGGATCCTCAGTGTCCTGCTAGCTTCTCCACAGGTAAGTGAATGAGATGGTATTTTAATTGAAGTTGCTGACGTTTGTGTTGGTTTCATCTTGTTACTGTGTTAAGCCACTTAAATTTGTCTCTGAGGATTAGCAGATAATGTTAAAAAATCTGTATGTGCTATCTACTGTAAAAAAATTCTACACAGGCTCATTGTGAAATCGTACCCCCGTATACATTTCTGGAGAAAGTGAGTTATGTAGCCAGAGCTATGTATGGCTGCACTTCGTCTTTAAAACGAATGCTAGGAGCCGTATAACACCACCAACAGCTTCTGTTTCTTTTCGCGTTACCGGCTGACTTCCTACCTCCGTGTGGACGGCTTTTCCATTGTTACCAGTTTGCCCAGTGGCTCACCACGTACGTCAGAGGACTTGAGATGCAGAGAGGAGTTGACCATGACGACAGGGTTTGAGTCTGGCAAAAAGCGGTTCCAGAAAGCAAGTAAAACAAAACAAAAGCCAAACAAGTAAATGACAAGGTGAAAATGTGGTAAAATCTGAAAATGTGGTAAAAATCAAGCTGCTACGAGGGCTTTTCTTTTTCTGGATTGCTTTTGAAAACTGTCAATTGGGTTTAGGGAATTGGGTCAATCGGTCTTTTTGAAAATACTATTGGTTGTGTTTAGGGAAGGATGAAGGTGGGTCAGTCGATCGGTCAGTCGGTCAGTCAATCAGTCGACAGCGGCCTCTGGTGGATTTACGCGAGAAAAGCAGCCTTGAATGGCACTAGCGAGAGATATTTGAGATCTGAAAAAGCATACAGAGTGCCCTCTGGTGGATTCACGAAAACAAAAACTGCAAAAAAAGAAGCTCCTAGGATGTATTTTGCACTCTCCACAAATGTATATAGGGGTACGTATCAATAATGAGCCTGGGTTGCAAAAAATTGTATGTGCTATCTACTTGAAAACCAAATATTACAATATAACATGCATTATTTTTAATA
>CAIGQS010000449.1:0-31293 GCA_903798195.1 Danio kyathit | reverse complement strand
TGTTTCTCCGCCCGCCAGCGGTTGCCTCCTCGCCGGATTGCGGCTGTCACGGAGCACCGCTGCAGGAACCGGAGGTCGAGATCCAGACTCACCTTCAGCTGTCCGTCTTCAGCTTCTGTCTGTCCGACTGTCAGTGTTTGCACATTCTGTGGCGTGTTTGTGATGTTAGTGTGGCCTGGGTGATCCTGTAAAACACATCAGAGAATGAGTGAAGTGTGTGTGTGTGATGAGATCAGAGAAATAAAACACTGCACATTCAGGAAACGCGGCTCACACTTTATTGACTTTTTAGCAGTGCATTTGGAAAGATGAGTGCAGGGAAAGTTCCTGAACATCTTATGTAAAATTAATAATAAAACAATACTGTTAATGCAGTAAAATGATCAAAAGTAAACAGTAAAGATATTTATATTATACAAATCATGTTATACACCTGAATTCAGAGCATTGTTTGAAACAAATGAAGCATCTTATCTATTTTTTAAATTGATTTATTAAAATAAAAATGGTAAATAGAAGTTTTGCAAATTGATCAAAAGTGACAGTAAAGACAGAAAAAATCTTCCAGACATCTCTGAATCATAAGAAATAAAAAGTATCCTGCTTTTGACAAAAATATGAGGCAGCACAACTCTTTTAAACACTGATAATAATCAGAAATGTTTCATATCAGATCACCGTTTTAGAGGGATTAGTGGCCCTATTTTAACCATCTAGGCGCAAAGTCCAAAGCGCAGGACGCAAAAGCATTAAGGGGATCCACTTTTCTATTTTAAGGATGGAAATATCCGCTTTGCGCCGCGGCACATGGTCTAACAGGGTTGAGCTTATTCTCTTAATGAGCTATAGGTGTGTTTTGAGAATAAACCAATCAGAGTCTCGTCTCCCATTCCCTTGCCATAGCACATTTGCTATTTATATGGCGGACGTTGTAGGTGGAATAACTGAGCGCTTCACTAGCGAGAAAACAGTTAAACAGATCATCTACAGCGCGAGAGAATGAGCCTCCTCATTCTTTACTTTCACTTTCACTCTCGTGGAAAAGGAAACGTGTTGTACGCACAGACATCCATTAGCCTATACCAAGTGTGCCGCACGCCTGCTTTTGAGTGAAGGTCTCGGCCGTTAGATCGCCCCCTGGGGGCTGGCTGCAGTACAAGTCATAAAGCCCGCCTCCTCCGTGTTAATGAAGGAGACATGAGACCAAATAAAAAAATTAATTACACTTGCAATAAAATGTTCCTGAAGATGGTTCTGGTCAGTTAAGGCACTGGTTATCAGCTGATATTGGTGCAGATCTTCATTTGTGTAAAGAGTATGTGTTGAGCAGTAATTTACTGGGCGTGTCATCGTGATTGACAGCTGTGATTGACAGTTTCTCAAAGCAGACGCCGGAGCTTCGGCAGGAGACTAAAGTGTTATTATTCCATTTCTGTGTTATTTTACCATGATAAAATGAGTTGCTCAGCAGTAAACTATAGTTTCTGACATACAGGATCTGGTGGAACACTGTTTTTTCGGTAAGGTCAGGGCTTTATCGGTTTGTTGATACACTCCTAACCACCCAGATAGCAAAATACACTCGGGCCAGTTCCAGCTAGACTCTCGCCTGCCGGAGACTTACCCCTCGGCCCGACTCCGTCTGCTGTACCTACTCGCGCACATTACTCGCGGGCCGATCCGGCTCGGATGCAGCAGTGTCGCCTCGCTAACAGCCGCCGCATCTGGCCCGATTGACTCGGGCAGTTAAGTCCATAATCATCCGGTCAGATGCGGCGGCCGTTAGCGAGCCGACACTGCCGCATCCGAGCCGGATCGGCCCGCGAGTAATGTGCGCTGCGGCCTGGAGCTGGCGCGATTGAATCTTCATTATATAAACCGCACCTTTGTTAACGTTATTACAACCATTTGTGTTGATAAAAACAGCAAACGCAGGCTACTATGTAAACGCAAAGTGTATTAGCATTTGCAAGCCTTTGTTATGGTGCAGACACCGGCGGTCAAGTGAGGAGTTCGGGGGGCGTGGTTGATTTGATGTACAAGCGTTTGGTTGGAAGTTCGATTCCGCAGCTCCTCCTCTGGCTCCATCAGGCAGTCCTACTGCGCATGCCCAGGCTCCAATTTCAGCAGTCTTTTGCGACAGTTTGTGCCCGTCACGAGGCGTTTTTTCCTTCACAGCGTTTAATGGAAAATGGCGCTGTCGCGTCGTCCATATTTTATACGTCATTGGCCTATACATAATTAATTTTGTTTGTTATGCGCAAAGATTTGTTTCAACACTATTTCTAAATTCAGTTCTAATCTCCAGCAAAGGAATAAATGAACAGTAATAATCAAGTGTGGTCAAACAACTGAGTTATATCCAAATACACATTATATGCCCCATATGGTCTAAAAGCTGACAGGTAAGCAAATCTAAGCTTGTTTCTAATAAAACAAATATAAATCTGCATATAATAAATAATCCTGCTAATAATAGTAACATTATACAAAAGCAGATTGTCATGAATAAACTGAAAAAGCCCCCCGAGATGAAGAAGGCATGGAGGCAGTGGTGTTTATATTGATGTAGGCTAGAAAGTGATCATTTTTCTAATATTTTAATCCTTTAATTCTTTTTTATTTGTAAAGATATTTGTGTATTGCTCTACATCCTGTGTGTATTGAGCAATGTTTAAGCGAGGTGCACAACTATCGTGCTCTGCGCTGGACTTTAGACCTCCTCTTAGCTGGTCTATTGAACAGTCTATTCTAGTTTCTCTAAATAGCAACGCGCCAGCAATGCACCTCCACACACCTCCTTTTTTTTCAAACAAATTAGCCACTAAATCATAAGGTTACGAATTGCCGTGAGATTGTGTTGAATATTTACACAACTATGAAAGTTCCTCCATTAGCTGGGATGGCAATTTGATATTTATTCATTTTTTTTTATTGCAAAATCAGTAGATATCTTTTTTTATTTGGCGTCACGGTGGCTCAGTGGTTAGCACTGTCACTTCACAGCAAGAAGGTTGCTGGTTCGAGTCCTGGCTGGTTCAGTTGGCATTTCAGTGTGGAGTCTGCATGTTCCTTCCGTGGCGTGGGTTTAGTGGGTCATGCGCTATAGGATAATTGGTGAACTAAATTGGCCGTAGTGTATATGTGTGTGTGAATGAGTGTGTATGGGTGTTTCCTAGTACTGGGTTATGGCTGGAAGGGCATCGGCTGCGTAAAACATTAGTTGGCGGTTCATTCTGCTGTGGTGACCCCTGATAAATAAGGGACTAAGCCAGGGATGGGCAAACTTGATCCTGTAGGGCCGGTGTTCCTGCAGACTTTTGCTCCAACACTAGTCAAACACACCTGAACACACTAATCAGTGTCTTTAAGATCACTAGAAAGCTGCAGGCAGGTGTGTTTGATTAGGGTTGGAGCAAAAGTCTGCAGGGACACCGGCCCTCCAGGATCAAGTTTACTCATCCCTGGACTAAGCCAAAGGTCTGATCCTCTGCAGAGCTTTTGAGAGATTCAATGTATTTCAGCTGATTTCATCTAAGGCTGTGAGACTGAAGGCAGTTTGTAGTTTTGTGTTTCTCTTCTGTGTTTCTGCTATCATCAGCTAATTCAGAGGTGTCCAAACTCGGTCCTGGAGGGCCGATGTCCTGCATATTTTAGTTCCAACCCCAATTAAACACACCCGAACCAGCTAATCAAGCTCTTACTAGGTATACTAGAAACTTCCAAGAAGTTGTGTTGAAGGAAGTTGGAGCTAAACCATGCAGGACAGCGGCCCTCCAGGACTGAGTTTAGACACCCCTGACCTAATTAATCTTTCATTCTCGCATTAACTTGAGTAACATTAACTCAATTTAGAGAGGGACCAAATACTATCTAAACAGAGTAAATTTTACTCGGGATTACTTTAGGAATTTGCTGTGAACTTAAAACTGAGACGCCAAATCAGTCAGCGTTCAGAAGGAATAAGCTAGGCCAGAACACTAGCCAGTCTCTGTGATTTGTTAAAGTAAGCACAGTCCAGCTGTAATGACTGTGAATAATGCAAACGATCATCACAGACTCATGGTGGGACTGCAAGTCAAAAATCTGCGGTTCAGGAGGAGCTGCGCTCATTAGAGGAACAGAGAAGCTCTCTGAACAGAGACGCACACACATAGAGACACACTCTCACTCTCTCTCTCTCTCTCTCTCTCAATTCAATTCAATTCAATTCAATAGTTGCTTTATTGGCATGACAAATGCTCCATATGTATTGCCAAAGCAGTTCTACAGTTTACATAAAAAGTAACATGCATATGTATAATAAAAAACAAAACAGTAAACACAGTAAATAGCAGTAAAAAAAGAAAAAAAAAAATAATATTTATACATAATAATTAAATAAAATATCAACAATACATCGTATTATTCAACATATCATATTATTCGTACAAATAAATACAAAAATAATAATAGATCAGAATAAAACTGTCCATTTAACAACCAACATTTTAGGATAAAACATTAATAAAAACAATAATAATCAGTATATTTACAATTTACTCTCTCTCTCTCTCTCTCTCTCTCTCTCTCTCTCTCTCTCTCTCTCTCTCTCTCTCTCTCTCTCTCAATTCAATTCAAACTTGCTTTAATGGCATGACAAATGCTCCATATGTATTGCCAAAGCATTTGTGATCTTTACATGCAAATAACATATGAACAGTGTTGGGGAGTAACTAGTAACATGTAAAGGCGTTACGTAATTTAATTACAAAATAAAAGTAACAGTAATTCGTTAGAGTTACTGAGAAAAAAATGTGTAATTAAATTACAGTTACTTATAAAAATGTTAAAGATTACAAATGGGTTTACATCTAAAACTATTCTTTACAAATCTGGGATATGCTGAATAATATGAAGCTGTTGCTTTGCTTGTTTTTGATATGCACGATGCCGTCTGCTAAGGCCATTTATTAAAGCGCTGCTATTCTGATATAACTACATTTCTCAGTAGTGTGGCGGTAGCGTCGCTACTTTATAAATTAAATAGCATTTCAGTAGCAAAGCTATTTTATTAGTGAAGTAGTGTAGTAGCGTCCACACAAGCTACATTTACAGATCAATAAGTGATGACGGACTGACATTCACTGAGCAGTGAGGCCGATGAAAATAAATCCACATGATGGCGAGATTGATGTTTTCTACTTCTTCCAGTTTTCCGGGTGGTCAACAACAATTTTTTGGTGCGTTACTGCCACCTCTCGCTCTGGCTGGTGATGTCGCCAACCAGGCTAACAGGAGAACTTAGCTTGAGGGACAGATGACTGAGGGAGAGGAGGTTTAGATATTAGTGGTGGGCTGTCATCGGCGTTAACGTGCTGCGTTAATGCGGAGACTCTTATCGAGCGATAAAACAAATATCGCCGTTAATCTATTCTCAAAGTTGGGTTGGGAGCTGGGTCTATTCTACGCAAGCTATGGTGACTTTCACCTTCATATTTTAGCGCGGATGTATACCTGACCGATGAGCCATCTGACAAAAAAAGTGCCAATCAAATCAGCAGGATGCCTGACTTTAAGTGCGGCAGTTTCACTTTAACTCAAGAACATTTCATTCATGCGCTGTGGTAAACTGGGGTATTAGACGCAAATAATGAGTAAGGACTGGTGAGAGTGGTATGGAAAGAAAAAAAACTTCCGCATTTCGTGATGTGTGTGTGCGTCTGTGTGGTGTGTGTGCAGTCCTTTACTGACAGCCGCGGTATAGTTTGTCATTATTGCCACTAATATCTGCATACTCCATATGTGTTAATTCCATTTCTGTTTAGTTCAGTTATGACTTTAGTCGCATTAAGGTCATCAAAAACGGCTGTTTACATGGTGACTCTAATCAGAGTATTGTTTTACTCGTATTAAAATCTTGTTATTAAAGTATTGTTTGCCCATGTAAACATACTCAATGCTTGACACACCGTCAGGGTCTGAACTTGCCTTTGCGATTGCAGTATTTTCTGTATGTGCGTACATTGAAAGCAAAGTATGAAATCACTGTTTGGAGCTTATGTAGGCCTACAGCTCAACATTCATGTGTAAACTTGAATAAACAGTTAGTAACACAAGTATATCTTATTGAACATTCATTTATTTTCATCACCAATTATCACAGTAGAACAGTTTCTCAAGCAGTTTGTGATGCATTTTGGAAACAGGAGATGAGCCCCTGGTCTAATGCGCCACCTGGCTTGAGAAACCCGTTCTCAAAGACTGATTATTTGGGTAGCACACATATTCTGAATGCCTTCGGCAGAATTCAAATGAGCCATTTTAATCTAGATTAATGTTGATTAAAAAAATTATTTATGCCCACCTATAATATATAGTTTACTGTAGTAAAGGCTAAAGTATACTATGGTAATTACTATTAGTTCATGATAGTTACTAATGATACTACATTATGTAGTGCAATTTATTAATGAAGAATTGTAAATATATATACAGTATAATGCTCATTCCTAAATATTCCCCTTTACTATACATTACTATAGTATTTTAAATGTGTAACACCTGGTTTTAATGAATTTTTAGTTTTGTAATTTGTTTCTGTTTAGTGCAGTATATTATTTGCAGTAAATAATTGAACTGAACAATTCTGCCTCATATGTTTCATTGACAGTTTTATTGATCACTAAGATATGATCGTCTTGGATTTAAGTTGCTTTAATTTCATTGCTTCATTTTATTTTAGCGTTAGTCCCTTTATTAATCTGGGGTCGCCACAGCGGAATGAACCGCCAACTTATCCAGCACATGTTTTTACACAGCGGATGCCCTTCCAGCTGCAACCCATCTCTGGAAAAACATCCATACACACTCATTCACACTCATACACTACAGACGATTTTAGCCTACCCAATTCACCTGGTTACCGCATGTCTTTGGACTGTGGGGGGAAACCGGAGCACACAGAGGAAAACCCACACGAACGCAGGGAGAACATGCTAACTCCACACAGAACACACAACTGACCCAGCCAAGGCTCGAACCAGAGACCTTCTTGCTGTGAAGCGACAGCACTACCTACTGCGCCACTGCGTCGCTGCTTCAATTTTAAATCTTGACAATTTGCCGAAACCCAGCTTAGATTTTTTTATTAATATAATCAAAAGTAAACAGATGTAATCAGTTACTTTACTTTTCTAAAGTAATGGAAAAGGTACACTGCTTATTACAGTTTAAATAGGGTCATTCATAATCTGTAATCTATTACATTTCCAAGGTAACCTCCCCTTTTACACATCGGATGCCCTTCCAGCTGCAACCCAGTACTGGGAAACACCCATACACACTGATTCACACACACACACACACACACACACACACACACACACACACACACACACCACACACACACACCACACACACACACACACACACACACATTCATACACTACGGCTAATGTAGTTGATCAGTTCCCCTATAGCGCATGTGTTTAGACTGTGGGGAAACCGGAGCAGCCGAGGAGGAAACCCACACCAACACCGGGGAGAACACGCAAACTCCACACAGGAAACACCAACTGATCCAGCCGGGACATGAACCAGTGACCTTCTTACTGTGAGGCCACAGTGCTAACCACTGAGCCAACCGCTATAGGGCTATAGTTGAATTGAATAAACTAAATTGTCTGTAGTGTATGTGTGTGTGTGTGTGTGTAAATGAGTGTGTATGGTGTTTCCCAGTACTGGGTTGCAGCTGGCAGGGCATCCACATATGCTGGATTAGTTGGCATTTCATTCCGTTGTGGTTGACCTGTGAAATAGAAACTAAGCTGAAAGAAAATGAATGAATTATATTTATATTATTCAAATTATTTTTATTATTATTATTATTATTATTATTATTATTATTATTAATATTATAATTATTATTTTATATTATTATTATTATTATTATTATTATTATTATTATTTATATTATTATTATTTTTATTATTATTTTTATTATTATTATTATTATTTTTATTATTATTTATTTATATTATTTATTATTATTATTTATATTAGTATTATTTTTATTATTATCATTATTTATATTATTATTATTATTATTATATTATTTATATTATTATTATTATTACATTATTATTATTATTTTATTATTAATAAAATTATTATTATTATTATTATTATTTATTATTATTATTATTATTATTTATATTATTATTGTTATTATTTTTATTATTATTTATTTATATTATTATATATTATTATTATTATTATTTATATTAGTATTATTTTTATTATTATCATTATTTATATTATTATCATTATTATTATTATTTATATTATTATTATATTATATTTATTATTATTTATTTATTATTATTATCATTATTATTATTTATATTATTAATTATTATTTACATTTATTATTATTATTTATTAATAAAATTATTATTATTATTATTATTATTATTATTATTAATTATTATTTATATTATTATTGTTATTATTTTTATTATTAATAAAAATATTATTATTATATTATTATTATTATTATTATTATATTATTATTATTATTATTATTTATATTATTATTATTATTATATGTAAAATATTTAATTATATTTTTTATATTATTATTATTATTATTATTTTTATTATTATTATTATAATAATAAAATACAATAGTATACATTAATTCAGATGGTTTGTAATAATGTTTCTGATTCTCTCTCTCTCTCTCTCTCTCTACAAGATTAATAAAACAGTCAATAAAAGAGGTCGTATTAAACAGATTCAACTTAAAAATTAATGTGATATTTCACTATTTTACTCAATTGACAATTTATTCTCTATTTACTCAGCCTCAAGTGGTTCCAAATCTTTATGAGTTTTTTTTTCTGTTGAACATTTTCCCTACTTAGGCAACCCAATGCCTCAATGCACACCTCAAAAAATGCTTTTCTTACTTAGATCTTTTGTTTTGTTTCTAGTCCAAATATCTAAAAATTCTTAAATCAAGAAGCATTTTCTTGCCTTGTTTTCAAAAACAATATGCCAAAATGAAGTTTTCCAATCAACATATTCTGCCAATGGGGTAAGTAAAATAATCTGATGTCAAAACAAAAACAAGATTATTTTGAATTATTTGATTTATTTTTAATATTTGCTGAAAACAATAGAATATTTTTACTTGTCTACAAAATTCTTCTGGATTTAAGAATTTTTAGATATTTGGACTAGAAACAAGACAAAAGATCTACATAAGAAAAGCATTTATTTGCAGAGCACAGCCAAGATGTTTTGTTTTGCTAATGCTAAATGAATCTTCTTTGTTGACAGTGATTTTTAACACATGTGATGGAAGAACAGGAATAGATTTTCAGTCCACTGATCAGGGGATTGATCTGAACATGGATGGGACTCTGATGCTGAGGAGGTCAGTGACTCTTCATGAAGGCCTCATGGAGTTTTTAGTGTCTGCATGGGACTCCAGTGGCAAGAAGCACACGGCCTCTGTCAGAGTTGAGCGTGTCCATTATCATGAGGATCATGACGTGTATACATTAATGAATAACTCCTCTGTAAAGGTACAGATATTACTTCATAAAACCAAAACAGCACAAATATCATGATTCGTCATTATTAAAATATAGAGAGAATTTGCCTCATGTTCCACTGATGTTTGTGAATTATTATTATTATTATTTATATACTATTATTATAATTTATATATAAATAATAATAAAATAAAAGTTTTGTATTTTGCTGAACACAACTGTTACGTCACTATATCCTTTACTGTCTTTTTGTAGGTGGAATCTCCCTCTGATGATCTGGTTCTGACATTTCCAAAGTCTTTAGCAGGTTTAAGGAGAGCAAAGAGAGGTTGGATTATTCCTCCAATCAGTATTTCTGAGAATAGCAGAGGTCCTTTCCCAATGAGGCTGGTAAAGGTCAGTGACAGTTAGGAATGAACTGTGATGAAAATGACATGGATGAGAAGATTTTTACTGTTTTTCTAATGATTTTGTGTAAAAAAAAAAAAGTCTTGAAGTATTTTTGTGTAAAAAGATTGATGTCTTTCGGTATTTAGATAAGGTCAGATTATGCTTCTGAAACTCGGATGGCATACAAGATCACTGGTGAAGGGGCAGATCTGGATCCTAAGGGGATTTTCCAAATAGACAGACTATCAGGGTGGATCAGTGTGACTCAGACACTTGACAGGGAACAAAAAGCTTCATACAAAGTAAGTAATTTTTTGATCAACAATATATAAAGTATTTTAAAAAATAATAAACCTCTCATTTATTACCTAACATGCCCTTTTTTCCCTCATGTCTTTAGATTGTAGCTCATGCAACTGGAGTGGATGTAAATATCAAAGAAAAACCAATGGAGATTGTTGTAACTGTGACAGACCAAAATGATAATAAGCCAGTGTTTACTCAAAATCCTTTCAATGGAAATGTTACTGAAGCTACTGGAAAGGGTAGGTGGATGGTGTGGTTTTTGTGAAATTACTTTCAGCATTCTAATGCAGGGATGTTTCTGTATTATCTATCTGACCACAGTGGGATGACCCATGTGAATTGCATTTCTCAGATTTTTCTTTGGAAGTTTTTATATTGTGTATAATGTGCACATCAGAGAACCTTATTATTATATATAAAAGAATACACAAGAAGTTGACTTCTCGGTTATGAGTAACATTAAATTTAAACAGCCAAAAAAATCTTAACAGAAAAAATCTGTTTTCAATGTTCTCACATTGCAGGTTAAAGAGATAATCCACTCAAAATTGAAACTTTTTACATCTTCAGGTGGTTAATGAGTTTCTTTATTTAGTTGAACTCAAAAGAAGATATTTTGAAGAATGTTGTAAACGGTTAGCTATTGAAATCTATAGTGGGTGGATGGGGAATGGGGGGGGGGTTAATTCTATGGATGTTGATTGCTAACCATTTCCAACGTTTTTTAAAATATCATGTTTTGTGTCTAACAGAAGAAAAAAAAATCCTACAGGTTTGGAAAAAGTGGAGAATGAGTAAATAATGACATTATTTTTAGTTTTGAGTGAACCATCAATTTAATTAGTTATTGGCTCACAGTTTTATGTTTTACACATATATTAACATTTCAACTAGAATCAAGTAATTATAGAGTTTGTATTTTGTGTGGTCAAAAGTGTGAAATAGCTGCATAGAGTACTGGTTACCCCCCCCCCCCCCCCCCCCCCCCCCCCTCTTCACATGGCTGTTCACATGCCTGCTAATTATTCTTTACTCTCTCACCAAAGGTGAAGTGTTCATGACGGTCACAGCCACTGATGCAGATGATAAAGAGAATACCGACAATGCTGATATCAGTTATTCCATTATCAACCAAGATCCACCATCTCCAAAACCAAACATGTTTGCTATCAATCCTGTAAGTGGAGGGATATCTGTGCTAGAAACAGGCCTGGACAGAGAGGTGAGAAATGCTTTTTGATGAATCTCAGCAGTTGTCAATTTTATGCAAGCAAGCTCATCAGTCATCTTCCTCTTTCAGCAATGGTCCAGATATACTTTGGTTATTACGGCTGCTGACATGAAGGAGAGGGTTTGTCAACTACTGGCCACAGCAGTTATTACTGTTACAGACAGCAATGATAAAACACCTCAGCTTGGGAGAGGTTGGATTATTCCTCCAATCAATGTAGCTGAGAATAGTAAAGGTCCATTTCCAGTGAGGCTGGTCCAGGTCAGTGACGATTAGGAATGAACGGTTTAAAATGCGGTGGATGATGAGAAGATTTGTCCTTTTGTATTTAGATAAGGTCCGATTATGCTTCTGAAATTCGGATGGCATACCAGATCACTGGTGAAGGGGCAGATCTGGATCCTAAGGGGATTTTCCACATAGACAGACTATCAGGGTGGGATCAGTGTGACTCAGCCACTTGACAGAGAAAAAAAGCTTCATACAAAGTAAGTAATTTTTTGATCAACAATATATAAAGTATTTTAAAAAATAATAAACCTCTCATTTATTACCTAACATGCCCTTTTTTCCCTCATGTCTTTAGATTGTAGCTCATGCAACTGGAGTGGATGTAAATATCAAAGAAAAACCAATGGAGATTGTTGTAACTGTGACAGACCAAAATGATAATAAGCCAGTGTTTACTCAAAATCCTTTCAATGGAAATGTTCTTGAAGCTGCTGGAAAGGGTAGGTAGATGGTGTGGCTTTTGTGAAATTACTTTCAGCATTCTAATGCAGGGATGTTTCTGTATTATCTATCTGACCACAGTGGGATGACCCATGTGAATTGCATTTCTCAGATTTTTCTTTGGAAGTTTTTATATTGTGTATAATGTGCACATCAGAGAACCTTATTATTATATATAAAAGAATACACAAGAAGTTGACTTCTCGGTTATGAGTAACATTAAATTTAAACAGCCAAAAAAATCTTAACAGAAAAAATCTGTTTTCAATGTTCTCACATTGCAGGTTTTCAAGAGTTCACACTTAGCTGAGGATCAATAAAGCGTAATTGGCATGCTGTCCCGGGAGAGAGGCCTGAGCTCGTATATCCTCGAGCCCGGGGCTCCCTCCCGTTAGAAGGGCGAGAGGGAAGTTCGAGCTCAGGAAGGTCTCGAGAACTCCCCTGCTTATCGCCGTGTGAAAAGTGTAAACTATGGTTGTCTTAGGCAATAATTTGGTTTAGTCGATTGGCTATGATGTACAGTATGTTTTTGGACGGTGGGAGGAAACCGGGGAACCCGGGGGAAACCCACGCGAACACAGGGAGAACATGAAAACTCCGCACAGAAATGCCAACCGGCTCAATGGGAGGTTGAACTGGTGGCGTTGTTGCTGTGAGGCAACATTGCTAGTCACTGGGCCGCCGTGTCGCCCTATAGGAAAGGGTGGAAGTAGGGGTGGAAGGAGGGAGGAACTTCGAGACGAAGATAACTGTAGTGAAATCTCTGGTTATTTATAGTGTGTCCGTAATCATCTAATAGGGCAGATTACGGAGCTGATAAGGTGCCAGCCGTGTTGATCATAAGCACGTGATCCTCTCGAAATTAGTTTATAAATAAACCACACAAAGAGATAATCCACTCAGAATTGAAACTTTTTACATCTTCAGGTGGTTAATGAGTTTCTTTATTTAGTTGAACTCAAAAGAAGATATTTTGAAGAATGTTGTAAACGGTTAGCTATTGAAATCTATAGTGGGTGGATGGGGAATGGGGGGGGGTTAATTCTATGGATGTTGATTGCTAACCATTTCCAACGTTTTTTAAAATATCATGTTTTGTGTCTAACAGAAGAAAAAATCCTACAGGTTTGGAAAAAGTGGAGAATGAGTAAATAATGACATTATTTTTAGTTTTGAGTGAACCATCAATTTAATTAGTTATTGGCTCACAGTTTTATGTTTTACACATATATTAACATTTCAACTAGAATCAAGTAATTATAGAGTTTGTATTTTGTGTGGTCAAAAGTGTGAAATAGCTGCATAGAGTACTGGTGCCACCCCCCCCCCCCCCCCCCCCCTCTCACATGGCTGTTCACATGCCTGCTAATTATTCTTTACTCTCTCACCAAAGGTGAAGTGTTCCTGACGGTCACAGCCACTGATGCAGATGATAAAGAGAATACCGACAATGCTGATATCAGTTATTCCATTATCAACCAAGATCCACCATCTCCAAACCAAACATGTTTGCTATCAATCCTGTAAGTGGAGGGATATCTGTGCTAGAAACAGGCCTGGACAGAGAGGTGAGAAATGCTTTTTGATGAATCTCAGCAGTTGTCAATTTTATGCAAGCAAGCTCATCAGTCATCTTCCTCTTTCAGCAATGGTCCAGATATACTTTGGTTATTACGGCTGCTGACATGAATGGAGAGGGTTTGTCAACCACTGCCACAGCAGTTATTACTGTTACAGACAGCGATGATAAAACCCCTCAGCTTGGGAGAGGTTGGATTATTCCTCCAATCAATGTAGCTGAGAATAGTAAAGGTCCTTTTCCAGTGAGGCTGGTCCAGGTCAGTGACGATTAGGATTGAACGGTTGAAAATGCGGTGGATGATGAGAAGATTTGTCCTTTTGTATTTAGATAAGGTCCGATTATGCTTCTGAAATTCGGATGGCATACCAGATCACTGGTGAAGGGGCAGATCTGGATCTAAGGGGATTTTCCACATAGACAGACTATCAGGATGGGTCAGTGTGACTCAGACACTTGACAGGGAACAAAAAGCTTCATACAAAGAAGTAATTTTTTGATCAACAATATATAAAGTATTTTAAAAAATAATAAACCTCTCATTTATTACCTAACATGCCTTTTTTCCCTCATGTCTTTAGATTGTAGCTCATGCAACTGGAGTGGATGTAAATATCAAAGAAAAACCAATGGAGATTGTTGTAACTGTGACAGACCAAAATGATAATAAGCCAGTGTTTACTCAAAATCCTTTCAATGGAAATGTTCTTGAAGCTGCTGGAAAGGGTAGGTGGATGGTGTGGCTTTTGTGAAATTACTTTCAGCATTCTAATGCAGGGATGTTTCTGTATTATCTATCTGACCACAGTGGGATGACCCATGTGAATTGCATTTCTCAGATTTTTCTTTGGAAGTTTTTATATTGTGTATAATGTGCACATCAGAGAACCTTATTATTATATATAAAAGAATACACAAGAAGTTGACTTCTCGGTTATGAGTAACATTAAATTTAAAACAGCCAAAAAAATCTTAACAGAAAAAATCTGTTTTCAATGTTCTCACATTGCAGGTTTTCAAGAGTTCACACTTAGCTGAGGATCAATAAAGCGTAATTGGCATGCTGTCCCGGGAGAGATGCCTGAGCTCGTATATCCTCGAGCCCGGGGCTCCCTCCCGTTAGAAGGGCGAGAGGGAAGTTCGAGCTCAGGAAGGTCTCGAGAACTCCCCTGCTTATTGCCGTGTGAAAAGTGTAAACTATGGTTGTCTTAGGCAATAATTTGGTTTAGTCGATTGGCTATGATGTACAGTATGTTTTTGGACGGTGGGGAGGAAACCGGGGAACCCGGGGAACCCACGCGAACACAGGGAGAACATGAAAACTCCGCACAGAAATGCCAACCGGCTCAATGGGAGGTTGAACTGGTGGCGTTGTTGCTGTGAGGCAACATTGCTAGTCACTGGGCCGCCGTGTCGCCCTATAGGAAAGGGTGGAAGTAGGGGTGGAAGGAGAGAGGAACTTCGAGACGAAGATAACTGTAGTGAAATCTCTGGTTATTTATAGTGTGTCCGTAATCATCTAATAGGGCAGATTACGGAGCTGATAAGGTGCCAGCCGTGTTGATCATAAGCACGTGATCCTCTCGAAATTAGTTTATATATAAACCACACAAAGAGATAATCCACTCAGAATTGAAACTTTTTACATCTTCAGGTGGTTAATGAGTTTCTTTATTTAGTTGAACTCAAAAGAAGATATTTTGAAGAATGTTGTAAACGGTTAGCTATTGAAATCTATAGTGGGTGGATGGGGAATTGGGATGGGGGGGGCGTTAATTCTATGATGTTGATTGCTAACCATTTCCAACGTTTTTAAAATATCATGTTTTGTGTCTAACAGAAGAAAAAAAAATCCTACAGGTTTGGAAAAAGTGCGAGAATGAGTAAATAATGACATTATTTTTAGTTTTGAGTGAACCATCAAGTTAATTAGTTATTGGCTCACAGTTTTATGTTTTACACATATATTAACATTTCAACTAGAATCAAGTAATTATAGAGTTTGTATTTTGTGTGGTCAAAAGTGTGAAATAGCTGCATAGAGTACTGCCCCCCCCCCCCCCCCCCCTTCACATGGCTATTCACATGCCTGCTAATTATTCTTTACTCTCTCACCAAAGGTGAAGTGTTCATGACGGTCACAGCCACTGATGCAGATGATAAAGAGAATACCGACAATGCTGATATCAGTTATTCTATTATCAACCAAGATCCACCATCTCCAAAACCAAACATGTTTGCTATCAATCCTGTAAGTGGAGGGATTTCTGTGCTAGAAACAGGCCTGGACAGAGAGGTGAGAAATGCTTTTTGATGAATCTCAGCAGTTGTCAATTTTATGCAAGCAAGCTCATCAGTCATCTTCCTCTTTCAGCAATGGTCCAGATATACTTTGGTTATTACGGCTGCTGACATGAAAGGAGAGGGTTTGTCAACCACTGCCACAGCAGTTATTACTGTTACAGACAGCAATGATAAAACCCCTCAGCTTGGGAGAGGTTGGATTATTCCTCCAATCAATGTAGCTGAGAATAGTAAAGGTCATTTCCCAGTGAGGCTGGTCCAGGTCAGTGACGATTAGGAATGAACGGTTGAAAATGCGGTGGATGATGAGAAGATTTGTCCTTTTGTATTTAGATAAGGTCCGATTATGCTTCTGAAATTCGGATGGCATACCAGATCACTGGTGAAGGGGCAGATCTGGATCCTAAGGGGATTTTCCACATAGACAGACTATCAGGGTGGATCAGTGTGACTCAGACACTTGACAGGGAACAAAAAGCTTCATACAAAGTAAGTAATTTTTTGATCAACAATATATAAGTATTTTAAAAAATAATAAACCTCTCATTTATTACGTAACATGCCCTTTTTTTCCTCATGTCTTTAGATTGTAGCTCATGCAACTGGAGTGGATGTAAATATCAAAGAAAAACCAATGGAGATTGTTGTAACTGTGACAGACCAAAATGATAATAAGCCAGTGTTTACTCAAAATCCTTTCACTGGAAATGTTCTTGAAGCTGCTGGAAAGGGTAGGTGGATGGTGTGGCTTTTGTGAAATTACTTTCAGCATTCTAATGCAGGGATGTTTCTGTATTATCTATCTGACCACAGTGGGATGACCCATGTGAATTGCATTTCTCAGATTTTTCTTTGGAAGTTTTTATATTGTGTATAATGTGCACATCAGAGAACCTTATTATTATATATAAAAGAATACAGAAGAACTTGACTTCTCGGTTATGAGTAACATTAAACTTAAACAGCCAAAAAAATCTTAACAGAAAAAAATCTGTTTTCAATGTTCTCACATTGCAGGTTAAAGAGATAATCCACTCAGAATTTAAACTTTTTACATCTTCATGTGGTTAATGAGTTTCTTTATTTAGTTGAACTCAAAAGAAGATATTTTGAAGAATGTTGTAAACGGTTAGCTATTGAAATCTATAGTGGGTGGATGGGGAATTGGGGGGGGGGGGGGGGGTTAATTCTATGGATGTTGATTGCTAACCATTTCCAACATTTTTTAAATATTATGTTTTGTGTCTAACAGAAGAAAAAAAAATCCTACAGGTTTGGAAAAAGTGGAGAATGAGTAAATAATGACATTATTTTTAGTATCAATTTAAATAATTATTGGCTCACAGTATATGTTTTACACATATATTAACATTTCAACTAGAATCAAGTAATCATAGAGTTTGTATTTTGTGTGGTCAAAAGTGTGAAATAGCTGCATAGAGTACTGGTCCCCCCCACCATCCACCCCCTCTTCACATGGCTGTTCACATGCCTGCTAATTATTCTTTACTCTCTCACCAAAGGTGAAGTGTTCATGACGGTAACAGCCACTGATGCAGATGATAAAGAGAATACCGACAATGCTGATATCAGTTATTCCATTATCAACCAAGATCCACCATCTCCAAAACCAAACATGTTTGCTATCAATCCTGTAAGTGGAGGGATATCTGTGCTAGAAACAGGCCTGGACAGAGAGGTGAGAAATGCTTTTTGATGAATGTCAGCAGTTGTCAATTTTATGCAAGCAAGCTCATCAGTCAACTTCCTCTTTCAGCAATGGTCCAGATATACTTTGGTTATTACGGCTGCTGACATGAAAGGAGAGGGTCTGTCAACTACTGGCACAGCAGTTATTACTGTTACTGACCCCGCCGTCTAGAGGGAGTTATGTCTGCGGAGACAATTGTTTGTGATTATATACATTAGTAAAAGATAGTTTCTTTTTCCATTTAACCCCTGGACTATGAGAAGACCAAGCAGTACATTCTGTCTGTGATTGTTGAGAACAAAGATAAATATGTTGGTTTTTTGCCTACTTTAACTGCCACAGTCACTGTGAATGTAGAAGATGTGAATGAGCCGCCTGACTGCTTGTAAATGTCATGTTGGTTTGAGGAAGACGAAGAAAGCTGATTGTCAAGATGCTAATATTCTAATGTTTTAAACTTTAAAATGTTGTTGGACTTTTCAGTTTTTGTACTGTATTGTCATTTACTGTACATACACTTTTATAAATCAATAATCACTAATTCATGATTATTGTTTATCACTATACATTAGGTTTAACCAATTTAATCAATAGTTGTGTTTCAAAACTTTTCGGCTTAGTCCCTTTATTATTCAAGGGTCGCCACAGCAGAATGAACCGCCAACTTATCCAGCATATGTTTTACGCAGCGGATGCCCCTCCAGCTGCAACCTATCACTGGGAAACATCCATACACACTCATTCACACACAAACACTATGAACAATTCAACTTTTCCAATTCATCTATACCACATCTTTGGATACACTACAAGGCAGAAAAAACAAGGCAGGTTAATTTTTTTTATTATAATATTTATTATTGTCAGCCACTTTAAACATTATAAATAGTTTGAACATTAACACTGTACTGTGCTTCCAGGTAAAAAGAAATAAAACGTCAATGTTTAAATTAAAATGTGCTTTTAAAAGTTAATTGAAATGGGCACTGTTCTTAAAAAGTAGAAAGAAAACTGCTGTACTTAAATGTAAAGTATTATTATAAAGTAGTCTATACATCAAAACCTGGAAATGTTCCTTGGACCTTATAAATATAAGTTGTATGTCAGCATATTCATATATAAACTCTTTTTGATAAATTTTGAAATATACCTTGCATATATATATATATATATATATATATATATATATATATATATATATATATATATATATATATATATATATATATATATATATATATATATATATATAACTTATTTGTTATATCTTTGAAATCTAAACATTAACTTGTATTTTAGACATATGTATTTGGATTTACATATTTAAATTAGAAATTAGATCTGCTTACTGCACGTTAGAGTATGCTTTGTGTGTCAGAAAAGCAAGTGATTAAACTATACCTGTCAACATTGGGATATAAAAATACAGGATACGCCCCCGTTACAAATATAGGGAGGAAATTAGCTTCAAATTATAAAATACAGAACAAACATTTAAAAATTGAAAATAAAATAAAAGATTTAGACTAAAATCAATTTACTGATCACATTGGTGTTATCGTACGCATCAAAGGTTTAAAAGTGTGTTCATTTTTTTTTTTTTTAGACGGAAGCCTGCGTACCACAGTTTGAGAACCACTGTTGTAGAAGATACTGTGAAAATGTTGTTGCTCTGTTAAACATCACTTCGGAAATATTTGAAAAATAATACAAATTTCACAGCAGGGCTAATAATTTAGACAAGTGTGTGTGTAAGTGTGTGTGTGTGTGTGTGTGTGGTGTGTGTGTGTGTGTGTGTGTGTGTGTGTGTGTGTGTGTGTGTGTGTGTGTGTGTGTGTGTGTGTGTGTGTGTGTGTGTGTGTGTGTGTTGGTTTTGGTGGATTACAAGGTCAGTTTACTTGTTTACATACCGACATTGCAGGGCGATTTTGAATTGTAAGGACATAGGACATGTCCTTGTAATTCAAACTACGTATATTCATATATTTAAGCTTTATGAACAATCTCTCTTTTTTTTGAATGTCCTTTTAAATATGTAAACCAGATTTCTGGTGTTTCTGAGTGTATTCCTTAACGCCTCCTAAAGGCAGCATTTGTAACTGCTGATTTTTACACAACGCGACCTAAATGCAATAATATCCAGCTGCAGGCCCGCAGAACCACACACGTTTCAGGCACACGCAATCCAGCACACACGTTCAAGGCAAACCATATATGGTAACTAACTAACTCCTTAGGAATGTTATCGCCACCTAGTGTATTTCACAAGTATGGCGATCGAGAACGCCCGTGCTAAGATTGCCATTCATTAGACTGTCAACAGTTTATGGTTTCCCATTTCAGTCATTATTTCATTATTTTATCGTAACGATCATTTAAACATCTCTGCAGTTTCTGAACTCAAATTATGTAAATAAAAATAATTAGTTAAACACTTATGACTTTATTCACGTATTCACATACACAAAAAACCATAACAGACCGTCTAATTGTATTAAATGTAATAAACTAATTCAGGATCTTAATGTTGTCATACTTGGTTAAAATCGTTTTGTTGTAAAATATAAAAAAAAAAAACAATAATGTGTCACATTAAAAATGAATAACTATAGATAATAAATTAATATAGTTATAAACTGATTTAAACTACTATGTTTTACTAAACTGTAGCAACTGTTATATATATATATAATTTATTTATTTTAAATAATTGTTAACAGTTAATTTGTTTGTATTGCTAAATTTGTTGCAACTATAATTACCACAAATTACCAGTACTTTATGGTTTAAAAACAATATATTACTTACTATAAATTATTATAGTATATAATGTGGGAAATCATTATTTAAAAAGTTATTAGAAAATTAAGCAAATAAATACTATTAAATCGCTTGAGTAAAATATAGTGTTCACATTTATTAAATGTAAAAAAAATGTATTACATATAAAGAGGTATTATTGCCTATGCATATTAACTTGCTATTATTTCCTTCATTATAAATGAATCCATTATATAAGTTAAAACTGTCCATATAA
Organism: Danio kyathit; assembly: GCA_903798195.1. NCBI lineage: Eukaryota > Metazoa > Chordata > Actinopteri > Cypriniformes > Danionidae > Danio > Danio kyathit. Next base: position 10,461 of record CAIGQS010000449.1, on the reverse strand, counting down.
GATCGTTCAGCAAGGCCAGCAAACGATTATCTGCTATACTGACTCTGTCAGATAATAACAATAATATCCAGCTGCAGAACCGCAGAACCACACACGTTTCAGGCACACACAATCCAGCACACACAATCCAGCACACACGTTCTAGTAGGCAAACCATATATGGTAACTAACTTACTCCTTAGGAGCGTTATCGCCACCTAGTGTATTTCACAAGTATGGCGATCGAGAACGCCCGTGCTAAGATTGCCATTCATTAGACTTTGAACAGTATATGGTTTCCCATTTCAGTCATTATTTCATTATTATATCGTAACGATCATTTTTAACATCTCTACAGTTTCTGAACTCAAATTATGTAAATAAAAATAATTAGTTAAACACTTATGACTTTATCCACATACACAAAAAAAACAACAGACCGTCTAATTGTATTAAGTGTATTAAACTAATTCAGGATCTTAATGTTGTCATACTTGGTTAAAATCGTTTTTTTGTAAAATATAAAAAACAAACAATAATGTGTCACATTAAAAATGAATTACTATAGATAATAAATTAATATAGTTATAAACTGATTTAAACTACTATCATTTACTAAACTGTAACTGTTAGTAATATATATATATATATATATATATATATATATATAATTTATTTTAATTAATTATTAACAGTTAATTTGTTTGTATTGCTAAATTTGTTGCAACTATAATTACCACAAATTACCAGTACTTTGTGGTTTAAAAACAATATATTACTTACTATAAATTACTATAGTATTTAATGTGGGAAATCATTAATAAAAAAAGTTATTAGAAAATTAAGCAAATAAATACAATTAAATCACTTGTGTAAAATATAGTGTTCACATTTATTAAATGTAAAAAGATTTTTATTATAAAGATGTATTATTGCCTATATGCATATTAACTTGCTATTATTTCCTTCATTATGAATGAATCCATTATATAAATTAAAACTGTCCAAATAAGATCTTTTAGCAAGGCCAGCAAACGATAATCTGCTATATTGACTCTGTCAGATAATAATGACTGATCATCTGTGATGACTGATAGAAAACTGATCAGTCTATTATATTGAATGGCAATCGGAAACAACGCTCCCCATTTGCCCGCTTCGATCGCAATATTTGTGAAACAGTAAACACAATTGTTTATTGTGTACAATATTAATCAACAATATATATAAAAATATACTGATGACGATGTCCGAGAAGACGTTAATAACATTAACATCCGTCGTAACCATATATGGTTTGCCTAGATTGTGTGTGCTGGATTGCGTGTGCCTAAAACGTGTGTGGGTTCTGCGGTTCTGCAGCTGGATATATCTCGTTGTGGCAGGTGTATTCTGGGAAATGTTCTTACCCCTCCGTTTCGAATGTGCCCCTGAAAAATCTTCGTTCGAACGAGTGTATACCCCTTGCCCTTAGCCCTACGCCTTCAAGCTAAAGAGAATTGAGACACCACTACCCCTTGACGGGAACGCGCAAAACGAGGGGTAGGGGTAAGGGGAGGGCCAAGGGGTAGAATTGGGATTGGGTCTAAGTTTAAAATGTTGATATGATGTTTATAAAATTGATATGTGTATGACCACTGTATATAATTATAAACGAACTGAAGTTTATTTGTAAACTAATATTGAGAGGATCACTTGCTTATGATTGTCCATGGCTGGTCCTGCATTAGCCAATACAAGATTATTTGTTGGTCTTTCATTCATACTCTTCTGGGGGAAAATACTCTCCGTCGGACCGTCGTTTGTGCTAATGTGTCCTCCAAAACTGTCTACATCACACTTGGTTCCCCCTAAACCATAACCTGCTGCAACACCGGTTCCTATGTAAATAAATAAAAAAGATAAGATGAGAAAATTTGCTAATATTCATAAACAGTCTTATTTAAAGTAATAGCAGTGTTAATGTAATAAACTAAATAAATGTAACAACTAAATAGATGCTACATTTCTCAAATGGGCAATAACTCCAAACCAGAAACAGATAATTTTCACCAACTTTATACATTACTTTTCTATACTCGTCCACAAAACATTCTGTAAAATGAAAGACTACCTAAGCTTACCATAAGGCACGTTGATAAATTGTCCTCCAGAATTGCTCCAGGGTCCTTAGACAAAATTTGGGAAATCCTGGGGTGCAGAGCAGTCGAATCGCCACAAGGTGAAGTTGAAGCCATTGTGGAAAATACAGTATAATACACGAATTTTTAAAAATACAGTAAATCACTGTATATGTTGTTTGATATCACAAAAATTCCCATAATGCAACTGTAAATCCAGTTATTTACTGTAAAAAGAATTTGCAGTATTATACTGGGTGAAATACAGTAAATTACTGTGCAAATTACAGAAATGTCTAACAGTGTAGATTGTATAATCTAGATTAAAACAACATCAATGCTGATTTTCCTGAACATACGAGCAATGAAAGTAGACGAAGACAAATGTGAAGTACAAAAGCAGAAAGCAGACATGGGAATTTTGGCACAAATGGAACCCAATATAAATTAGTAAATTACCATAGTATTTTTTCATGAGGTAATCCGTCCGCGATAAAAAACGCAAACGCAATCTCCACCACTGGTGACGTTTCCAGGAGGCAAAACAGCGAGATTCGGAAAGTGTCCGACTTCTGATGTATTTTTTTGAGCCCTCCTCTTACTGCAGCCTCCTGCTCTCGTCTACATTGCAGTCAAGGCGAGGCGCACCTCAAGCGAGCCTATTGTGTGCCTGCTGGACAATAACTAAAAGCACTACAGAATGTTACGTTTGCACACATCCACAAATTAAATGTAAACGCATCAGCTTTTTATAGCGTAATACTAACTACTCGCTACTCTTGAGTACTTTTCAAAGGGCTACTTTTTACTCATACTTTCAGTAATATTTACAACAGATACTTTTACTCTACTTGCACTACATTTTTAGGCAAGTAATGGTACTTTTACTTAAGTATGATTTTTTTAGTACTTTTCCCACCACTGGATATGTTTAACATCTCCAATGTTTAATGGAGGAACATTAGGAGGGGAAAAAAAGACCTAGAATCTTGGTTACAGAGGCAGCAGGAGTAATTCTGACATCTAGCGCCCAAGCTCAGCTATAGTTTCATTTAACATTACAAATTAAACATTAACAAAATGCTACAAAAACTGTTCTCCATCTTATTCTTCATTTGCTGTCTGTGACTAATGGTCTCATACATTGCAATCATCTAATTAATAACATAAATCAGGGGCAACACGGGGGCTCAGTGGTTAGCACTGTCGCCTCCCAGCAAGAAGGTCGCTGGTTCGAGTGGTTTCCTCCAGGTGCTATGGTTTCCCCAACTGTCCAAAGACATGCGCTATAGGTGAATTCAATAAACTGAATTGGCCGTACTGGGCCTGTAGTAGTACTGGGTTGCAGCTGAAAGGGCATCTGCTGTATTAAACTGTGGCTAAAGTGACTCAGCCGAAGGAAAATGAATAAATGAATGAATAATCTAATTCAATCTTTTAGATGCATAAACCCCCAAATATGAGCTTCCTTATGTCAGGGGAACACCCGCACACCCCAACTTCTTATGATGTATTGTTTTTTTTTATTTTAAATATTTTATAGTAGTTCATGTTGATCTTAAAATAAATAAATAGTTTAATAGCATGCAGCTTATTCATGTAAAACATAATTGTTGTCGGTTAAATGTAAGTGAGTAAATGAAAAGTACTTATCTCTTCAACCATAAAGTCCAATGTAGCTATAAAGTCCAATGTGTGGCTGCATGTTTAATCTACTTATGCTTTATGTTTCTTACAAATTACACTATGTGAAACCTTTTATAGGTCTGGCCTGTTTTGTTTCGTGCAAATTTTAATGAACCATTTACAGATTTGTTTTTTTTTTTTTGATTTTCAGATTTTCTCTTTTGATGGGATGGAAAGTGGTGAGAATATGTCTATCTGTCCCATTTAGTTTAATGTAATATAGGCCAAGTTGAAATGACTTGGCAGAGTATATTCATTCTAATATTTTAAAGTTATTTTCAGACTGCACAATGCCTTTTAATGTAAAAATATGTTTTTATTGTTACTTATTTCAGTAACATAAACGTTCCTGTCATTTATTTAATATCAAAATTCAGTTCATGAAACTTTTATTGTTTTAACATGGTTTAGATTTTACAGAGATTCAGAGAAAATATAAAAACAAGTCGTTCTTCTGGTCGCTATCTGTAATTTCCTGCTTAAAATCAGATTTTACTTTTTTAAATACTGCAGTAAAATGAGATGATAATCATGAAATTCTCTGGTTTTAACCTTCTGTCCCACATATGTAAAAAAAAATGTTCACCATTTTCCTGTCAGACATGTTTTTGAAGTGTTAGATCTTCTGTGCATTCTGTGGTTTTAACTTCTTGTTTTCAAGAAATTAGATGTTAAAAAGTGACAAACTTGACAGAATTGTATTTTTTTTTGTCAGCTCATGATCTTTAAAAACATCTTATGTAAAAGGACACAAAAAATGACTTGCTGCTTGTTCAAACTACTTATATAAAATGAGTTGAAACAACACACTTCTAATGTTTTTTAAGGGACAACTTTGTTTTATTATAAGTCCACAGAAATTTGTAAAATGATTAAGTTAACTTAATTGATTTGTGTTGGGACAACAAGGAATTGAGTGGAACACAACATTTTCTTTACAGGCAAAAGCCTACTGTATGCTGAGCCTTTTTTAAATATGCCTTAAAGGGCCACAAAACCCCCTGTCTCAGCAGTGTGTTTTCACACCTCTAGTTTGAAAAAAGTCAGGAAAGTGGGTGTGTCCAGCTCTGGGAGTGTGGGAGTGTCGGGGGAGGGAAAGAGGGAAGGACTTGCAAAGAAGGGCGTTTCCATTTGGGCACGCGCTGATTTCACAGGCAAAACAAACACACAGACGCAGTATGTTTAATACCGCACAGCGAATGGGAGAAAAAATCCTCCGCATTTCTCTGTAACTTATGCACTCGGTAGGTAGCGTCAGAAAGCCGTGTGTGTATAGACTATCCTGTCACAAAATGCGGCGAAAATCCTGCACGACGGGAATAGTTTGTGTTAACATGTTTACACTCGGAGAGCAGCATTTACAGCGAATCTTTCAGTCTATAATATTGTACTGTAATATTGCAGTGATATTAACATACTGTAAACTTAGTAACTAAATCATTTTGACTATGGTATGTCTTTAAAAACTGAAAGAGCACTGCTGACGATACAAACTAATTTTGCAATCTGGGTTAAACAAAGGGCACTGATCACACACACTTACCAAATCTGTAGACAGACAATCAAACTGGAGCTGTGTCTGGCAAATCCGGATTTCATCATTTCCAGATGCGAAAAGCTCTCGGGTAAAAAATGTTCCATACAAATGCGTTTCTGTCACGTGCACTGTAATCCACATGTGATTCCAGCAGCTCTCTCATAGAGGGAAAATGAAAACAAAACCTTCGTTGCAACACCGACGATCCATGTCTCCAAATTCTAGTTCTTTCACTTGTTTTGGCAACACAACGTGGCGTCTCTCTGCCGTCTGAATACTGTAAACAGGTAAACAGTCTCCGGAGCCATCATGCATATTAACGAAGTTTTGCGTCATACACAATAGAGCGCGCTGATTGGTTTGAAGCACGTCTTTGTCATGAATTAATGCCACACACTCAGATATGTCACAATGTTCTCGAAAGGACAGACAGCCACTCTCCAGGCTGGATTTACACCTAAGTATCTCATGGCCGTGACGCAGCTTCAAAAATTCGTTTCAAACCGAAAAAACAAATTTGCTCAAATTACCGCAAAAACAGCCAGTTTTTAGTGCAATATATGTATCCTAATAGTGTTTATAGCAGCGTGGGACACATATATGACTGTCAACAGCTCAAAAAATGTGTTTTGGTGTTTCGTGACCCTTTAATAACTAGTACATCATTTTAAAAAAAGTAAAGAAAGAGAATGCATTTATAATGTCTTCAAATGGACAAAACCAACCCAGGCTTATTCTGAAAAAGTACCTCTATATACATTTCTAGAGCGCTAAATTGTTTTCACAAATCCACCAGAGGCCGTAGTGTACGCTTTTTCAGATGTCAAATTTCCCTCGCGAGTGCTACGTTCGTGTATGGAGTTTGGGTCATGATGACAAGATTCTTGATACAAGTCACCAAAATGAGCTTCTTTCACAAGGTGGTAGGGCGCACCCTAAGAGATAGAGTGAGGAGCTCTTTAACACTAGAGAAGCTTGGAGTAGAGCTGCTGCTGTTCCAAATTAAGAGAAGCCAGTTGAGGTGGCTTAGGCATATATTTTGGATGCTTCCTGGATGCCTACCTGGGGAGGTATTATGTGCTAGTTTTCACCAAGAGGAAGCCCTGGGGAAGACCCAGGATATGCTGGGGGAGTATGTGGCTTGCCTGGAAACATATTGGGATCCCTTTGGAGGAGCTGGAGGAAGTGTCTTGGGAGAGTATTGTCTGGAGTTCACTGCTGAGACTACTGGCCCCACAACCTGACCCCTGGATTCTTTTTATTATACAATCATTATTATGTTATTATTATGAGTTATATTGAGTTGATATGTGAAATAAATGCTACAGAAACATGTATTTCTTACAATAAATATTTAAATTTAGGGCAGCACAGTGGCTAAATGGTTAGCACTGTTGCCTCACAGCAAGAAGGTCATTGGTTTTGGGTCAGTTGGAATTTCTGTGTGGAGTTTGCATGTTCTCCCTGTGTTGGTGCGGGTTTTCTCAGGGTGCTCTGTGTAGCTGATGCTGATCAGTCTGTTTGTATTTTTGGTGGTTTATTGTTTTTGTATTGTCACTATTTGAAAGAGTATTGGTTAATGTTATAAATTTCCTTGTTTCCGGTTGGCTTGAGTCAGAGGTCACATGATCCTCTTTGATTGACTTAACCTGCGGAGTTTGAATGGACAGCATAGTGAGATCTCAATGCAGGCACCAGTTAAATGCTCCTGCTTATTCTACTGCTGGTTATTAGGCCAACACGATAAATGAAACATTGTTTGTGTATTATTTGTTTATTTTGATGTCCTTTTGATTGTGATTGTGTTTGTGTTTTCACAGTGTTCAATAAATGAAACGCATGGACATCAGTGTTTGGGATGTGTGGACTGTTTTTATAACCGGCGGGTAGCTATACTCCCAGAGCACTCACCAGTGTTGGCTCCAGCAATTGATCGCTGTGGTCTTCCTGTCCACTGACAGAACCCCAGTCTCTATGGACTGCTCCTGAGGGCTGTAAAATCTGATGTTGTGGGGGCCTGCCTCGGCTGCGTGGTGATGGACACTGGGGATGCATTGAATAGTACTACATTGGGATATTGGGATCAAGACTGTAGTTCCTGGGGACCCATGATCTCTTCTCGGGTCCATATTCTTCCCAGTCGACTAAGTATTCTAGTTAACCCCCATTTTGTCTGGAATTCAGGATTTCCTTCATAGGGTATGGGATTCCATCATCCATGATCATGGATTTAGGGGTTCTGTCAATGGCACCAGGCTTTGGGAAAACAGAAACAACAGGTGAGTGAGAGGAGAAGTGACACATGGAATGTGGGGTAGGTGAGGAAATGTCTGAGTTCATACACTCTCAGAAATAAAGCTGTCACTGGGGTGGTACCTTTTCAAAAGGTACACATTTGTACTTAAAGGGTCTGTATTGGTACCTCAAAAGTATATATTAGGTCTAAAAAATATTTAAGGGGAACAAATTTGTACTTTTTAGGTACTAGTTTGTACCCTTGAGGTATTAATATGGGCCTTTTAGGTACAAATTTGTACCTTTTGAAAAGGTACCACCCCAGTGACAGCTTACGTACCTTTATTTCTGAGAATGTAGAATAAAGGGTTGACTATGATGGGGAAGGGACCAGTGAATCTGGCACTCAGCATTTGCAGGGAAGTCTCAGGCTCAGCTTCAACTTCCTTCTTGGTTTCTCCCTCTATCCACTCCTGCCTGTGATTTCATTTGCCCGTTTTCAGTCTCCCTCTGGTCCCCCCCCCCAGTCTCCCTCTAGTCCACAAAATGTGGCAAAAATCCTGCACGACGGGAATAGTTTGATTGCGGTGTTGACATGTTTACATTCAGAGAGCAGCATTTACAGCGGATCTTTCAGTCTATAATATTGTACTATAATATTGCAGTGATAGTAACATACTGTAAACTTAGTAACTAAATCATTTTGACTATGGTATGTCTTTAAAAACTGAAAGAGCACTGCTGACGATACGAACTAACTTTGCCATCTGGGTTAAAGAAAGGGCACTGCTCTCACACACACTTACCAAATCTGTAGACATAGGACAATCAAACTGGAACTGTCTTTTTTAAAAGGAGACGAGCGGCAAGTCTGGATTTCATCATTTCCAGATGCGAAAAGCTCCCGGGTAAAACATGTTCCTTACAAACGCATTCTGTCACGTGTCGTGTGCACTGTAATCCACACGTGAGTCCAGCTGCACTCTCATAGCGGGAAAATGCAAACAAAACCTTTGTTGCAGCACGTTAATAAACGCAGCACACTAATAAATGCAACACTGACAACCTGTCTCCAAATTCTTGTTCTTTCACTTGTTTGGCAACACATTGTGGCCAGTGGCGGCTGGTCAATAGAGGGCGCTGGGCCGCCCCCCCCCCCCCCCCCCCCCCCCCCCTTCAAGTTAGACCCCTTTAATATGTTAATGTTTATTATCACAAATATTAACAAAATAAACTGATTTAATTATAACATTCTAACATTTATTGTAGTCATACTAACATTTATTGAAAAAAATGTATGTACAATATTTCTTCATATGTGTGCGGGGCGCCGGACTAATGGGTGTCTATGTAGGTACATGAACATTTTCAATGCACGTGATATGATGATAAGCTCTAATTGGCCTGTTTTAAATTGTCTTTGGGGCGCAGCGCTCTGCGCCCCGAACCCTCCCATTTTTGTTGTTAGAACGAATCATATTTGTTTTTATATGATTGGCCTTATGTGATTGGACCATTCTCACCAAAGAGCTTAGAATGCATTTTCTCAAGATGAAGGAAAATTCCGTTGTATCTTTGCAAAGATATCCGTTCACAAGGCGTTTGGATGAAGAAAAAAAAGAATCAAGATGCTTGGACAAGATCGACCTTCCTTGCAAATTCACCGGTAGTCAAGTGATGGCAAACGCACGAATATTCGGGGCTTTTCCAGCACTTGTTATGACAAACGGAGTTGGCTGCCAGGTTATGATGTAATGTAAGTCATGCCTTTTACTATTTCTGTGTTTGCTGTTTCAAACAGCACGAGGCAAAAGAGGCTGAATGAATTGGCCATGCTGTCAATAAAGAAGAGACTGGTGACTGAGATGACTGACTTTAACCAAAAGGTTATTGAGAAATCTTCAAGCCAGAAAAAAAGGAGAGCAAAATTTATTTTCAAGTAGTGCTACTGGCCAGTGATTAGGCAACATTTGTTTATTTGTGTGTGCGTGTCTGTGTGTTTACTGATTATCTGGATTACTTCATTACTGATAATAAACCCAAATTGAACTAAAATGAACTGATTTGTGATGCATTTATTGTATGCTTTAGTCATATTTTAGTTTTTTGATGCATCACCTGAAAAATGGCTTTTACACTCCTACTTTACCAAGTTAGATTTTTTTTCTGGTGTTTGCACCCTCCCCACATTTTTTAACACCAGCCGCCACTGATTGTGGCGTCTCTCTGTCTTCTGAACACTGGTAAAACAGTCTCCGAAGCTATCATGCATATTAATGAAGTTGCACCGCATACACAATAGAGCGCGCTGATTGGTTTTAACAAAGTCTTTTTCATGAATTAATGCCGCACACTCAGAGACGTCATGATGTACTCGCAGGTACATACAGCCACTGGATTTACACGCAAGTATCTCATGGCTGTGACGCAGCTTCAAAAATTAGTTTCAAACCAGAAGAACGAATTTGCTCAAAATAACGCAAAAACAACCAATTTTCACTTTTTAGTGCAATATATGTGTCCTAATAGTGTTTATAGCAGCGTGGGACGTATATGACTGTCAACAGCTCAAAAAAATGTGTTTTGGTGTTTCGTAACCCTTTAACATGTTTAGCTGATAAGCTGAATCAACTTTTCTTCATGCTGACAGAACAGAGTGTTGGCTTCCTCTTTCAGGAGAGAAGTTACAAGACTATCAGCTGCAATCTTTGTTCTTGTTTGTCAAGGCACCTGTTCCAGAAACCAACTGATCAATATTTTAAACACTTAGAGTGAGTTTTTTTTTTTTTTTTGATTCAGTCATTGATTCCTTTTTCTAACCACCTGTTTTTAACCATCAGCAGTTCCTCATTATTTCCTTAAGGTTATTTAAAGAAATCTTTTTTGAATTTATATTTAAAGAAT
>CAIGQS010000448.1:0-31306 GCA_903798195.1 Danio kyathit | reverse complement strand
ATACCTCTGTATAAATGTTTATAACTGACCTTTCTATGAACAAGACTGGATTATAACTGCAGATCAATGACAGTGCGAAATAGCCTACTGTAACGTCTGCAATTATATGAAATAAATAAATGCATATATGAACACAAAGCCCCTTACAGTCTCCGATATGCCACCAGTTACAGAAAAACTACACGCAGCATACATTTAGTACATTTAGAAAGTAATTCCATCATTCCGAGTTTATAATAGTCTAAAAAGTGATGATAATAGTTAAACATGGCAGTTTGTTTGTGTCTTAGGTTGCTGAAAAAATCATTTGCTCCTTTGTTTTTCTGGCTTCTCCTTTGTTTTTTTTGCGCGTCACTCTCGCGTCTGTCTATTTATGAAAAGATTGGATGTCAGAAGCAGTTCAATAATCCCGCACACGTTATTATCATCAGCTCAAGCAGTTCGTCATTTTAAAATATAGACGTGCAGCGATCGATCGCAAGCTCTCTGGATAAAGTGAAACCGCTCGCACTTTTAGACGGCCTCGTAAACAACAACAGAACACGGCAGATTTTGTTCTTCTTGGCTTTACGGCTGTACATCAAGACAACGACAAGGTTTGTTTGAGCTTGGGTCGACCATGGTTCGTTATTATATGTGTATATCATTATGATGTAATGTCTTGGTTGTGTATTTTCATTCTCATGGCTTGTACACGCGCTAGCGATGCATCTCTGTAAATCGATAGCGTTCAGCTGCGAGTCTAGCTCTGCATTTTGGTACCCTTTTGTTGTGCTAGGTACCCTTTGGAAAGAATACCGAAAAAAGTGGTATGGTACGGTTTGCGTACAGATCCATACCGCACTGTACGGGACAAAAGAGAACTGTGGCGGTTTTGACAAATATGAATTAAAAAAATAAGCAGGATGACATATGTATAATATTTAAATTGTTTCAGGTTTGAATGTACATAAATCAATAAGCAGAACTGGGTCATTAAAGCAGAAAAATTCTGTTGCTCAAAGCCACTTTGGGTTTTCACCCTTTGTGTGTAGTTTGAGCCCAACTCGAGCCCAAATGAGTTTTCAGACTTAAGAATGTGGATTGCTTTTAATTTGCTTTTATTGCCACAGTAACATATGCTATGCAGCTACAGAGCAGGTTTTTTCTGGCTTATGCTGAGTTCAGACTGGATGACCGTAGCCCCGATTTTGACTCGCTGACAGGTTTTGAGAAATCGCAGACAAATGTCTGAAATCACAGACAAATCAGTACTTGTTTACGTGAGTACCAATCACACAGTGTGAACTATCAACAACCAGATCTGAGAGAATCGCAGATGAGTCGCTGACACCCATCAGATATTTGGCATGCTAGATATCTGGACCTGGCGGTGATTCAAAATCATGCCATGTGAAATGTGTTCTGATTGAAAATAACATTGGAGATCACCTACAGCCAATGAGAGAGCAGTTTAAGAGAAATTCCCTTCAAAAGCCAGATGAGCAAAACAAGTGCATTTTCTACCCCACTAAAGCCTTGTTTTTCCATTATATAGTTAATAACAAAAGATATACTACATGACCTCCACGATGTTTCCATGTCACTTCTCGCGTGTGTCTGGTTGTGAGGCTTAGTTTGCGGACTGAGACAAAATTGTCTTCAATTCTTCCCATGAAGTCATGCAGTGTGAAACCCCCCGATCCATCTTGCATTGTAAACACAGCACCGACAAAATGCGACACCAGATAGTCAAATGCAGTGTGAAACATCTGTGACGCCACTACTTTTAAAATCATGCAGTCTGAACTCAGCATAATCTGCTGCAGAGCAGGTTTTATTCTGGGATAGAGATCTCAAACTGGACCAATCAGCTGTCAGTCAAGTGACTGATGTACAGTTGAAGTCAGAATTATAAGCCCCCTTAAATTATTAGCCCCCCTGTTTATTTTTTTCCTTAATTTCTGTTTAAGGGAGAGAAGATTTCTTCAACACATTTCTAAACATAATAGTTTTAATAACTAATTTCTAATAACTGATTTATTTTATCTTTGTCATGATGACAGTAAATAATATTTGACTAGATATTTTTCAAGACACTTCTATACAGCTTAAAGTGGCATTTAAAGGCTTAACTAGGTTAATTAGGTTAACTAGGCAGGTTAGGGTGATTAGGTAAGTTATTGTATAATGATGGTTTGTTCTGTAGATTATCGGAAAAAAAAAAATAGCTTAAAGGGGCTAATAATTTTGACCTTAAAACAGATTTAAACAATTAAAAACTGCTTTTATTCTAGCCGAAATAAAACAAAGACTTTCTCCAGAAGAAAAAATATTATCAGATATACTGTGAAAATTTCCTCGCCCTGTTAAACATCATTTGGGAAATATTAAAAAAAATCAGAGGGGGGCTAATAATCCTGACTTCAACTGTATATCTGATGTAATAAAGCCACTACCCGTCCCTATTGTTTGTTTTTTTTTTTTACTCCAAATTAAAGCCTTTTTGAGTATTTTGTTGCTAATAATTTCTTGTATGATTGATATTTTATTATATACTCAGTTAATGTTAACAATGGATTTAAATACATTTATTTTTTAAATATTGGCATAAATATATATATTTATATAAAATTAGCTGTTTGTGAACCACAACTCTAATGGCGTATGGCTGCTTCTCACTCAGGGCTGTTTATGCTAATGAGCGAGAGATGGTCATTAATGGGCGGAGCTTTGCCTCTCTGATGACACGTACAAAGGGAGAATGTCAATCAAAGTGTTTCTGCAGACTGTTTTTATCAAGTCTGATTATAAACAATAGAATTAATTAATGTTTACCATTATAGGGTTGGTTATACTCACACACTGCTGCCACACAACTGTGTTTGAACCCCTTGTAAAAATTATTTTTTAATATAGGTCCCCTTTAGGCAGGCTGAAAACCGGTTTTATTTCGCTTTCCTTCTTGTTTTATGACTCTGAAAGCTGCAGAATGATTAACTTTCTCCACCTGCGTTCAGTGTCTGCCAGGAATCCATTTCCTTCATTAAAATGCTATTTACAATATCCTTGTCTGGTCTATAAATGGGCATACATCATGATTTCCAAACGGTAAACACACATTTAGGTCTCAGGTGAAAGCTTTGTCTGCCTGAATGTTGATTCTCCTATTAAAAAATCAATGTTCACTTAACAATGGAGAGAGAGAGAGAGAGAGAGAGATCATGGCCAATCACATGGACAATGAAATCTTACCTGGAGAAAACAGCTGTCACAGTCAAAAATCCAGCAAAAAAACATGACAACAATAAGAAAAACAAACAACAAAATCCTTCAATATACAGTATCACTCACTTTTGTGTCTATAATAGAACTGCAGTACAGGAGGAACAAAAAGAGGCTTGAATATCAACAGTGTGAAGGTAGGGCTGGACGATATGGCAAAAATTGATATCACAATATATTTCTTAATTTCGGTCGATACGATATAATTCCGATATCGATATGGACAATATTAAAAAGCCAGGAAAAAACTGGCAAGAACGCACACAATGGATGTCTGTACCTACAAATGTCTACAAACTGAATTTGCAAAGTCTATAATAACATCCAGGCTCTTATAACTTAAAAAATAAATAAATGAAAACAGTACAAAAAAATTGTTGACTTTTTATTTGTATTTAGTCTTTACAAACAAGAAATGTGAAATAAACTAATCAAATAAATAAAACTCTCTAACTCAGCTTATATATATATATATATATATATATATATATATATATATATATATATATATATATATATATATATATATATATATATATATATACACATATACATATACATATATATATATATATATATACACATATACATATACATATATATATATATATATATATATATATATATATATATACATATATACATACAGGGCTTGACATTAACTTTTTTTGATCACCAGCCACTGTGGCTAGTAGATTTTCAACATTACTAGCCACTCGCCATTTTCACTAACCACAATTTTCTTGTTGGGAAAATATATTTTATATGCATAAACTTGACTTTGTCATGCTAAAATTACTTGATTTAGATGCGTTATGTCCACATGCCTTCTCATTCATTTCACTTCTTGTGTCTATTGTGTATTAGCTTGCTCAGTGTGCATGAGCAAATGGGTTGTGTCACAATACAATCAGTTTTTATTTCACGACTTTTCAGGGCTCAAAATTAAGGATTTACCAAATTTATCTTTGACCACACCAAATAAGTATTTCTTAGCCACAATTTTTTATTGTGTCAAAACAAGGACAATATAGCTGTATAGGTGCACTTTTTAATTCAACAAAACTTTTCTTTAAAAAAGCATTACATTTAAAAAAAAGAATTATTGTCATGTATCTAAAATATGCACAGTAATCTATCCTGGCTATAAGTCCCAGATCACTAGTTAACATAAACGGGGAGTAATCTCCCATTAAAGCAATGTTATTACAAAGAAATATAATTAAACCATATTAACAAAAATAACTGTAAGCAAAAGAAAGCAGGTGAAACATACAGTGTTTGATAATGAAAGGATAATCACGCGCACAGTTAATATAGGCCTGTAAATGAAAGCAGTGACTGCTGCTGCTTACAAAAGAATATGTGTACTTTTGTTTTAATCTTGAGCTCTTGAAAGCAGCAGGACTGTGGGTGCACGATCATCGCTCTTTGTCCAGTCTATTTCAAAGGAAACCGATCGCACCAGTTGCGCTTCCTCTAGGCACGGTGACGGTTGCTTCGTGCAAGTAAACGGGAGCGCGCGCGCTTATTAACAGTCGCGCGCATCACATCATCTGTGCGTGCGAGTGATCATCCTGCTCGCGTGTACAGTTATTTTTGTTAGTCGTGTTGCTTCTCGATTCTAAGATCACATTTGCACGAATATTGGGCCACGCTTATTTTCAAACCCTGCTTTTAAGAAAACTACAATTTAAAAATGATTTCCAACCAGCCAATGTGGCTAGTGGAGGTGTCTGTCTAACCCGCCAGAGCTGAAATCTACCCGCATTTGGCGGGTGTTAATGTAAAGCCCTGTATATATATATATATATAACTGTATATATATAGAACCCTCAGCTTATATATATATATATATATATATATATATATATATATATATATATATATATATATATATATAAGCTGAGGGTTATATCTGTCTATTTATATTTGTGTATAATTACCTAATTAAAGGTTTAACATAAACTATTTTTTTATATATTTTATAGTCTATTTATATCGACTAATATTTTATATTATTTTATATAACACATTTTCATTATTTAACAGATTTAATACCTCTATTAATCACATTCTATTTCAACAGCTTTGCAATAACCTGATTCCTGATAAATATGTTTGTGAATTTTATTTTGTACGTTTATGCGAGTGCTATATGCCAGCATGCAGCGAGTTTATGTGTATATTGTGAATGTTAATTTGGGTGTTTATATGTAGGTGCGTGTGTATGTGGGTGTACAATATCTTTACAAATTTATTTTAAAAAGTGTCTAACCCCTAATTGTTTATTAGTTAAAAACACTCATATTTCAAACATTGGTAACATTTTATAATAAGGTTTCATTAGTTCAAATCTATTTTACTAACATGAACAAACCATGCATATAAAATGCATTTATTGCAGTATTTATTCATCTTCTTTAATGTTAGTTAATGAAATTAAAGTCATTTATCGTTAGTTCATGTTCACTCACAGTTAACACAAACTAATATTAACAAGTACAATTTTGGACTTTAATACAGCATTAGTAAATGTTGAACTACGAGTAATTAATGCTGTACAAGTATTGCTCATAATAGTTCATGTTTGTAAATACAATGAATATCAATAACTAATTGAACCTTATTGTAAAATGTGACTCAGGCATTTAATTCCTAAAGGTTTAGATTGAATAAAATGAAAAGGATGAATTTTAAAGGAATATTTGTTTTCTCTAATTAAAACAATGTCAAATAAACACATTGTATAACATTGTTAACATTACTAGTAGTAGTACTACTATAATAATATAAATAATAACAACAACAACACTTATACAATGATTTATTATTAACAATTATATTTTTATAGAAAAGTTTGTCATTTAACTGTTAGTTTAAAGTTTAGAAAACCTTTTTACAACAATAATAATAATTATTTTATAATATTAATAATATTTTTATAGAAAAGATTTCCATTTAACTTTG
Organism: Danio kyathit; assembly: GCA_903798195.1. Classification (NCBI taxonomy): domain Eukaryota; kingdom Metazoa; phylum Chordata; class Actinopteri; order Cypriniformes; family Danionidae; genus Danio; species Danio kyathit. The sequence goes on along the minus strand of CAIGQS010000448.1, from coordinate 25,072 downwards.
TCAGATACCTTTGGACATTATAATTACTAATCAGGGACGGACTGGCCATAGGGAGCACCGGGACATTTCCTGGTGGCGTGACGGTCATCTGGCCTGCCACCATGATTCAGCCCCTAATAGTAATAGTAGTAATATTTTTACAGTGTTTTTTTTTTCTTCATTTAACTTCATTTACATTTGGAAAACTTTTCTACAATAATATAATAATAGTAAAAAAAAAACTATAATAATTATTATTATTATAATAGAAATGTTTGTCATTTAAATTTGTCAGTTAACATTTAGAAAACATTCTTCAACAATAACAACATTAATAATAATAATAATAGTTATTACATTATTAATAATAGTTATTATATTATAGTATTATACTATTAATTATATTTTTACAGAAAAGTTTGCCATTTAACAGTTTACATTTGGAAAATATTCCACAATACTACTAATATAAAAGTTTTTTTATTTAACTTTTATATTATTCTTATTTTATAGAAAAGATTTTCATTTAACTTTGTCAGATACCTTTGGACTCTACATTAATAATAATAATAATAATAATAAAAAAAAAATAATAATAATAAAAATAAAAAAATTAATAATAATTATTATTATTACATTTATATATATATTTTTTCATTTAACTTTGTCAATTTACATTTGGAAAATCTTTCTACAATAACATAATAATAAATAATAATAATAATAATTACTATTATTATTATTATTAGAGAAAAGTTTGACATTTAACTGTCAATTTACATTTAGAAAACATTCTACAATAATCATAATTATTATTATTATTACTTCATATTATTATTATTATTCTTTTTAAAAAAAAGTTTTTCATTTAACTGTCCGATACCTTTGGAAAACGTTATTATTATAGATTTTTTTTTTCATTTAACTTCGTCAACTTACATTTGAAAAACCTTTCTACAACAATAAATAATATATAATATTATTATTAGAATAGAAAAGTTCTTCATTTAACTTTGTTAAACATTGTAACTTGTTAAACTTTGTAACATTAATAATAATAATAATAATACTTACTAATAACCATTAATTATATTTTTATGGAAAAGTATTTCGTTTAACATTTGGAAAACATTCTACAATAATAATAATAATAATAATTATTATTATTATTATTATTATTATTATTATTTTATATTAATAATATTATTTTATAGAAAAGGCTTTCATTTACCTTTGTCAGATACCTTTGGATAGCTCTACATTATTATGAATAATAATTATTATTATTAAAGATTTTTTCATTTAACCGTCAATTTACATTTAGCAAACATTCTACAATAATAATACTAATATAAAAATATTTATAATTTTTAATTATATATATAATTATATATATAATTATTATTGAAAATATTTTTATCCAAATTCATGTCAGTTTACATTTAGAAATCTGTTCCAAATTAACTGCTTAACACGATTAGCGTGACTTAAAAAGTGCACACGATTTCAACATTCACAACAAATGACCACGGTCACAATTTACATTCACATTTACATGTTTATTTACCACCCCTTTCTTCCTTTATTGTTTTTTTTTCACAAAAATAGAAGGTGCACATGAACCCATCACTGCTCTAACACTGGGCTGAGGGTGTTTTGTTTGCTACAGAGACCGATGAGCTTCCAACTCGGGGGATAAACATGGTCATAAATATTCTTTTCCTCTGAACGAAAAACAGCACGTAAAAGGAATCTTTGATTTTTTTCTTCGTTTTTTTTTGCACAACAACACAAGTCAAAACACGACCCGCGGGGCAAAGACCTCTACTGAGAACTACGAGATGAAGCATTAGGATTGCATAGGTTAACATGAGAGTCTGCGGACAGCTGTACAGAGGAGAGGATCCATCTCTTATTCAACACACACACTTACACACACACACACACACACACACATCAGTAATGGATCCCAGCAGCATCTTGGTGCTACTCTGCGCTTGTAAAACAGCCAAAGCTTTCATGGCAACTTCAGTTTTATTGTCGTACTGCTTTGTGTTGTTTTTTGGTTTCATTACTGTGCTTTAGGGATGGACGGTACAATTAAAAACTGCTATTAGCGTATATGGGTCAAAGACACGAATGTGAATGGTTTTAATTTGATTTGTTTTGTTTTTCTGAGGAAATAAAAAGAAGTATTAGCATAAATGATTTATCGAAGATGATACTTAGCTATTATACTTCAAACTATTAGTTTTATGTTTTAAGGGGGGCTATTATGCAAAAATCACTTTTATAAGGGGCTTAAAAGCAGTTGTATGGCAACAGTGTGTGAAGACAGCCAGCTTCTGTAGGTCACACTTGATAAAAACAGTCTGCAGAAACACTTTGATTGACATTCTCCCTTTGTATGCATCATCAGAGGGGGGAAACCCCGCCCATATGTGACCATCTCTCCCTCATTAGCATAAACAGCCCTGAGTGAGAAGCAGCCGTGTGGTGTTAAAGTTTTGAATCTGCCACTATGCTGACACACATGTTTATATTGCTCCACCCTCTTTTGAAAACAATCTCATTTGAATTTAATGACCACCACAATGGCATAATTTGGAACAAAGCCTAAAAGGGGCAGTTTCAAAGAGTTATAAAACATTATTTATAATTGGGTTGACATTTGAGATTTTATTTACTTAAACTGTATAACAGAATAAGTGATCTTACTAAAATTAAATAAGTATAGGTCAGATTTTTTTTGTTTTGTTGATTTATTTTGCTTTATGGCCACAGCCATATCCCCCTGGAGCCCAAGACTGGTTACTCACTGAAGCTAAGCAGGGCTGAGCCTGGTCAGTACCTGGATGGGAAACCACATGGGAAAACTAGATGGCTGTTGAAAGTGGTGTTAGTGAGGCCAGCAGGGGGCGCTCAACTTGTGGTCTGTCCGAGTCCTAATGCCCCAGTATAGTGAAGGGGACAATATACTGTCAGTGAGCACCATCTTTCAGATGAGATGTTAAACCGAGGTCCTGACTCTCTGTGGTCATTAAAAATCCCATGGCACTTCTCGTAAAGATTAGGGGTGTAACCTCGCTGTCCTGGCCAAATTCCCTGCTCTAAATGTAAACATTTTGATATATATTTATACATATTTTTAAGTTAACAGGAGTTTGCAAAATGAACTATTTCATGGTTTTACTCAACGTAACTATAAATAAAAAAAAGCCTTTTTTTCCCTTAGCAGTATATGAAATAAATTTTGCAAAATAAATTGTCTTTCAAAATTCTTGTCTTTGACTCAAATACAAATACTGAGGTTGGTTAAAAAAATCTAACATTTAATTGAAAAGAGATTACCAGATAAAGTCTTGTCGTCAACCCCAGTTGTAAATGCAACAAGTAATAACTTGACTTCTAGTTGATCATTTGGAAAAGTGGCAGAAGGTTGATTTATCTGATAAATCCTCTGTTGAACTGCATCCCAATCATCACAAATACTGCAGAAGACCTATTGGAACCCGCAGAGACCCAAGATTCACAAAGAAATCAGTCAAGTTTGGTGAAGGAAAAATCATGGTTTGGGGTTACATTCAGTATGGGGGCGTGCGAGACATCTGCAGAGTGGATGACAACATCAACAGCCTGAGGTGTCAAGACATTTGTGCTGCCCATTACATTAAATACCACAGGAGAGGGCAAATTCTTCAGCAGGATAGCGCTCCTTCTCATACTTCAGCCTCCACAGCAAAGTTCCTGAAAGCAAAGACGATCAAGCTGCTCCAGGATTGGCCAGCCCAGTCACCAGACATGAACATTATATAGCATGTCTGGGGTAAGATGGAGAAGGAGGCATTGAAGATGAATCCAAAGAATCTTGATGAACTCTGCAAGAACGCTTTCTTTGCCATTCCAGATGACTTTATTAATAAGTGATTTGAGTCATTGCAGAGATGTATGGATGCAGTCCTCCAAGCTCATGATGGAGTCAGACACAATATTCATTCTGTTTCCACTGCAGCATGACTTTATATTCTATACTGGACATTATTTCTGTTCAGGGAAAAGACTTTTGTCTAAGCAAAGTCAGACCTTACGGTCCTAATTAAATCAATAAAAATCAAGGCATGATCATAATTTATTTTGATAAGTTAAGCGTTATCCAGAGGCCTTTGCCTTTCATATAAGCCACTTCCATTAACAAATGATCAACTAAAAGTCAAGTTATTATTTGCTGTTCCTAAAACTTGGGTAAGCAACAAGACTTTTGTCAGGTAGCGTGTTATGAAAGAATGAACTTACTTGTAATGTTCAAAACAATATTTTAAAACAAATGCAGTTGTTTTGAACCTTCTATTAATTAAACAATACTAATAAAAAACAAGAGGTTATCAATGTTAAACAGCACATATATATTACATCAAATATTATATTTGAAATAAAAATTAACGTTCATTGACAAAAACTAGATATCTGATATTATATATATATATATATATATATATATATATATATATATATATATATATATATATATATATATATATATATATATATATATATATATATATATATATATATATATATATATATAAATGAGTGTTGATCAGTTTGCACTGCAGTGAGATTTAAAATCGATGTTGCCAAAGTTCCCTTTCGGAAATAAAATTTGAATTGCAATATATCACAGAACATCGCAATGTAGGAAAAACAATTGCAACAAAATCGTATCGTGACTCAAATACTGTGATATCCAATCGTAGGGAGTATAGCGATTCCCACTGATACACATTGCAAACGCATTTCTCAATGAGCTTTTTTAAATTAAAAATAAACGTATAACATAAGACAGTAAAAGAGACATATTTAATATTCTACAGCCAAATAAACAAACCTAATATTCAGACAAAAATCATACCGCCCATCCCAACTGCTATCACACAAAAAAACAACAATCACCATTACCTCAAACTCATCCCAACGTCATTTAGAGTCAAACAACTGATTGTTTTTGGTATCTTATAACAGAACGTTCCCCTCCACAGCATCTCAGTCTCTAATTGGGATTTTCTCCATGCTCTCGATGGACTCTCAGTGATTGAAAAGAGAACCTGTGCTTAAAACGGAGGTGCCTGCTGCGGGTCCAGCTGTCCCGAGTGGAAAAACCAAGACAGAACGACCTCACCACTTTCAACAACTAACACAAGCTATTTAATTACCACACATCCACACACACACATACAGTACTGATATGAAGATTGGCCACAGACACATCTTAACTTCATATTTTTTTCATAAACACTGCCATGCTTCGATATGCGTCTGATTCACGAGAACTGTGCGAGAAAGCATGGCGGTTTCGGAGGATGAACGGTATATATTTATACGTACAGCGTTGAGGATTTCAGTTTCGAAGATAAACGTCTGAGAATAAAAGGCAAGGAACTAAAAAAAAGCCAAACAAATTCGATTCCAGCTGATTTGCTTCAAGATTGTCCTCGTTTTCCCATTATCGACTCATTTCAGCGATGAAGATCTGGCCGTTAAGATGAAGAAAAGAAACGACAAAATTTACATTCGCAAACACGTCTCGAACACACAGAACGAAGAGATAAAGTTTTCCTCTTAAATAGGTTTCATATACACATATCTGCATTTATATATGGATACTCGATTCGTACATTCATTCCCTAACACTCTATTCATATTCACATAGAATCTTAACCGTATATGAAATATTATTTTCTTTTTAAATTATCTCCATGTAGACTATTATTGGGGAGGGGGTAAGACGAGGGGATCTCTGAAGGAACTGCCAGAACATGATGCTTTATACACAGGAGGAAACGAATCACTTAAGAGTTGGATACTGCAGATATACATCAATTTACATCGCTTGGAGCCAACGTACAACATCGATACAGCTATTTACACAGGAGTTGATGGCAATGAGGAGCTTCTGGTCAACTGGACATGAAGATTTGCTCGTCTAGCCTTACCTGCCAAGTCTGTAAACATCTAGCGAAAGAATATGCCTGCCTGTAAACAGTTTTCGCTTTGTACTTTTGAATTTCTTGTCTGGAAGGAGCACAAGTCCGCATGTGTGTTTGATCAGGAGAAGAGCTTCGCTGGAGAACGCTGAAGATGGTGATGATGTTTGGAAAGTGAAAATAAAACAAAAGATGTGACGCTCATGTTTGAGTGTCCAGAGGAAGCACGGATATTGAGCGTGGATACAGTGAGGGAAATAAGTATTGAGCACGACCCTATTTTTTTTGAAAACATATTTCTAATGGTGCTGTTGGTTTGAAATTTTCACCAGATGTTGGTAACAAGCAAATAAATCTATATATGCAAAGAAAACAGAACTAATTCGTTTATAAATTAGAATATGAGCAATAAAATGACACAGATAAAACGTAATGAACACATGAAGGAAGGTGTAGAAAGGCAGTAAAAGCCCAGACGGCAGCTGAAATGTCTCAGTAGATCTTCAGCAACCCTCTGCCCTTCCTCAGTGTAAATAAATATCAGCTGCTTTAGTCCAACATCTACATTAGCAGGAGGATGGAGATGAAACCAGGGTGGATGATTCAACAAAACAATGATCCAAAACAGCCAAGGAAACTCTCAAACGCTTTCAGAGAAAGAAAATCAAGGTGTAGAATGGCCCAGCCAATCACCTGACCTGAATCCAATAAAGAATACACAATAAAGCTCAGATCTGATAGACGAGACCCACAGAACCAAAAAAAAAAACACACCTGAGCAACGCATGTGACTTCATTCTCCATATGAGAGGCGTCTTTCAGCTGCCATCACAGAGAAAGCCTTTTATGTAAAGTATTAAATACATTTCAGTAGCTCACACTGTGAGATTTTTTATAATCCTGAACGATTATAGCATGTCAGACTGCACGAACATGGCTCTCATGTCACATTGTATGATCTCAGCCGTCATAAAGTCAGACTGAACGACAATAAAGATGCACCAAACACAGAAGAAATCTCTCCCGGAGATTAACGTCATCCACCCGCGACACTTTCACTATCCTGTGTTCTGAAAAGACTTTTCACAGCAAATGTAAACAAATTGTAGTGGCAATTGTGCACACAGCGTGTCTCAGTAATAAAACCAAGAGGAAAAAAAACTGTTTTGACATTTCCCCTCGATCATTTGAATTGACGCATGAATCGCGTCATCAAATTCAGAGCTCCTATTGGTGTTTGGATTGACGCTCAACGCAGCTGTTGTAACACTGCAGGAAAGTGTCTGAAATCTTCTGACACTCCCAGAACTTCACAGTAGAGAAAATCTGATCGCAACGAGCATTAAGTGGCTGTATGTGAACATGTCAAACCAATGATCAAAGATCGCAGATTTTAGCCCAGGATTTCAGGAATCTTTTAGGATTTCTCAAATTTGTCTCAGATGACAAAATCACAGCTAAAATCTCAGTGTGAGCAGGGCTTAACTCATCTTTCAGATTTCTTTTGTTTTGTTTTATTTCCATGCTTGGAAATTGTTTGGGTTTTCACCAAAATCTTGTTCAATTCCTTGTCAACAGCTCCTTTAGAAATATTATTCCCAGGGAAAAAAACATGACGAGTTTAATACTTATTTCCAGTATAAAAGATCCAGAATCAAATGGAAAAGAAACAAAAACACACAAGCTGAACGTAAATGGCATGGAAAAATCAAATGAGCGAGAATGGAACGAAACTCAAAGGAAGAACTGAAAATGGAAGAAGAAATTGGCGTCGGAAATGGGAAAGGATGGAGAATGAGGGGGTTTTATGAGGGTGAAAGCAGAAGACTACGGTGGCTGGCGTCATCTCCGGAATTATGGGTAGGCTCTAGAGGTCGATGAGCTGGTCCACCAGCAGCAGGGAACGGGCCAGGTTGGGCAGGCTGGACTCGGAGCTGCCACTGTTACTGCGCGAGTGACCTCCTGAAAGAGGCCAGACCCACAGGAAGGGTTTAGGGTGGAGGAGAACAGACGAGGACAGGCCGAGCAAGGGGACAGCACAGAAAAAAGAGAGAAAGAAAGAGAGAGAGAGAGAGACATAGAGGTAAGTAAAGTTCACCTGAAGTCAAGTGCATGGTTTTTACTTCTACTTCTACACTTTTCATGCACTTTGCACGTGCATTTTCAAACTTTTCCAGCACTTTACAACTGCGGTTAATTTATAACTTGTTATGATATTCTAAGGAATATTTATGATGGCATGTTTGTTCCAAGGTGTGTTGTCAGAATACTGAATTTCAGTACCAATCGTTTCTTGTTAACGTTCTTAAACAGCGCTGATTTGTGTTTATGTGCTCAAACAGAAATGACTTTGACTGGCCGTGAAGGTCATCAGTTCACCGAACTCACCACTGTTTACTGAGTAGGGACACCGGAGTGTTTTAAAGTCGCGTCGATCAGCTGGTCAGTCAATACGCTGACATACGAGCGATGTACTGATGAATTGACTAATCTTTGCAGCTTTAAAACGCTCCAGTGTCCCTGTATCTGTGTTTGCACTGTGTTGTTATTGTTACTAAAATGTTTTGGTTATTCAAACAAAGCTGTAATAAAATGTATAAATAAACAGGGCTGGGGTGAAAAATCCATGCATTTGAATAAAGAAATGATTCTGCATGGATGCTGAGATTTTAAATCCTTTATCCTGAGTGTCATCTGCTATTGAAAACTAAACTTCAAATCAATTCCAGAGAAAATTGCAATGTGCTCTGAAAAAAAAAAATGAATAACGAATAGCATGAATTAGATTTAAAAATAACTAAAATTAGACAAAGTATCTTCAGAAAAAAAATAATCAACTATTAATAATAATTTAAGAAAAAATAAAATAAAGGCAAATAAAATTGTTAGTACAAATTCAGGGTTTCTGCAGGTTTCATTGTCAAATTTAAGACTTTTTAAGACCCTTTTAAGACTATTAAGAATTAAATTTTAGACTTATACAGGGTTAAAGACTAAGGATTTTTGCTAATGGCCTGGTATTATTTAGTTTTTTTAATCAGCTTATTTTTGTTGTTTTGTTTTAGTATAAAAATAAAAACAATTTAATTCGGGAAATTTGCTGTAAAAACGTCTAACAGCTGTTGTGAATTGTGTCTCTTTGCAATAAAAAACTTAAATATATAAAAAATAAGATTTTGTAGAGATGTATTGTTGGTCACTGGATGGACGTGGGCCTGATTGAGTAGCTTTACTTGGACAATGCGAAATTAAGACTGGTTTAAAAACGCTTTAAGACCTACAACACAATACTTCAGTGAACTGAAGGCTTTTTAAGGCCTAAAATGTCATTTTTGACATTTTAAGACTGTTGAAGACTCTGCGGACACGCTGAAACTATTAAAAAAAAAAAAAAAAAAAAAAAAAGCACAAATTTAAAAAAAATTACAAAAATTTATAACGAATAATACAGACAGCTACTCCAAAATTTTACTAAATTATACAAAACTTCAAAACAAAAATCATTCAAATTATAAATGTACAAACATAATACTAAAGTAACAATGCCCGGCCTAAACTGAGTTAGCAAAATTACTCAAACTACCTTTAGTAATGTCCACACTGGTTATAAGTAATAACACATTTACACAGCGTCCAGTATAGAGTGAATTGAGAATTTTTTTTTAACAACAAACTCAAACTATGAGCTAATTACTGGATAATGTGTGCATGAGGCTAAAATACATAAAATTACAAATTAGTGGTTCAAATGGCTACTAACTTCATTCAGCTTTTAAAAAATACCATTTTGAAGTTCCTAAAATAAGGTATTAAATATGTAAAAACATTAGCGGTGTCTCATTTCAGAGGCTGCATCCTCTCAAGGATGCATTCAAAGGGTGCTGTGTCATCGTGTAGTGACGAAGGCTGTCTCATTTTTAAATAATTCAAAGACTCCTTCAAATGCAGCCCCAAAATGTGTTCTTCATTTTTCCAGGTAATGAAGAACACAACTGGTGAATCATTCGTGCCCTCGAACATACCAAGATTCATTGCGCGCTGATATGATTTTTAAAGGAAAAAAAACTCCGGATTAGATGTATGAATTAGGGTTTATTTTACTTGGATGTGACATGTCTTACTAAAAAGTGATTTTATAGATGGTTTACATTTTTATGTGTACATGTATGGATCTAAGGAAATATATTTCCAGCTTCTGTAAACCTTGCTTTGGCTTCAGATCTCTTAAAATAAGCTTTAGGTCCTCTGTAGGCCATATTGCCCCATTTCAAAATGCTCGAGTAAAGTGTAGATAAGACACACAGCCGACCGGAGGTGCAATATGCACATCAATACAGCAGCATTTTTTATGACACTGTATAACAATAATTCATATTTTTATAGTACTGTGACGGTTGGGTTTAGGGTTAGGATAGGGGTAGACGTTAATAAAATACAATTTATTGGGTAATTTAATAGATAACATAAATGATACTCGGTACAACTACTGTTTTTACGTTACTGTGATGGTTGAGTTTAGGGTAGGGTTAGGCGTTTATAAAATACAATTAATGTGAAATTTAATTAAAAAATATAAATAATTTTCGTTAACTTCCGAACGCAACCATATCTGATCTAGCAACAACCAAATGCTCGGTTTGGCTTGTGCGGACCTCGAAAGACTCACCTTTGAAGCCCGCATCCTTCAGAAGATGCAGCCTCTGAAATGAGACAGCTATTGTCTTGGTATGCTATTCTTTCAGTATGTAATTAGGACCAGTTGCTTCTTCAAAAACATATCCAAATTTCAAACAAGAATATATATATATATATATATATATATATATATATATATACACACACACACACAATCCCCATTCCTATTCATAAATGAGCAAAAGTGGTTCATTCACCTTGAAATCTCAATTCAGCATCTTCTGGGACAAAAAAAAAAAGCAGCATGCACTCAAATTACACGGTTTACACATATACTTATGTGATCAGTGCTTGCTATCATTACATTAGAGTAAAAAGCAAATTGCTTGCTCCTCCCCGGAGAAAGGAATCAGTTTTGCTAAGAGCTTACCTTGAGAGTTTTTGGACACCAGGACAGGTATGGGGTCAAATTCATCTTCATTGGCTGTTTCAACACTCGACGGCTCAAAGCCTGAGATCAAACACTGCTCTGCAGCTGTGGGTCAATGATGATTGGGGGAAATTACAGTTAATGGGGAGAAGATTTCAGAGGATGGATGACAGGGAGAGAAACAGATGGATGAGAAAAATGCAGTTAGCATCATGTCGACCCTGAAAATGTCACGTGAGTTTTTGCTGAAACTTTATTAAAACTAAGCTTTGAATTTAAGTAAAGCATAGACTGCAGTAAGCAAGTTCTCATGAAGGCGCCTATACAAAAGACGCCATATAAATGCTATAAAGCCCAGCGGAACACAATCTGATTGGTTGTACCTGGTATGTTCTGGGAGGGGCCTCCTGAAAGCGGTGCAAAGTCATCAAGACAGGAGGCGGAGCTAGAGGGCAGAGGACCGCCCAGCAATGAGTCGTCTCCAATCAATGAGTCTGAAACACATCGGGAAGGAGCATCATGACTACAAATTAAAGATTGCCATCTCTAAATAGATTAAAACCCCTTTTTACTGTAGCATGTTGCTTCAAATGAAGTTTGCATCAATTTCATTGTTACACCAGTAGATGGAGACAAGTTAATATAAAAAACAAACAAGCAATGAATTGATTTACAATGGCTGATGAATCCTTTAAAAGAAACACAAAGTCTTTGAATCTTGACCAAGTGAGAGTTAAAATTGTTGATTCATCCATTAATAAAGCAAGATTGAGTGAGTCAATTAGTGAATCAAAACATTTATCCAAAAATGTGAAGTCATCCTTTAATAAAACAAGACATCGAGGGAGTCATTGAATCATTCAAAAATGTTGATTCATCCATTAATAAAACAAGACATTGAGGGAGTCATTGAATCATTCAAAAATGTTGATTCATCCATTAATAAAACAAGACATTGAGGGAGTCATTGAATCATTCAAAAATGTTGATTCATCCATTAATAAAACAAGACATCGAGGGAGTCATTGAATCATTCAAAAATGCTGATTCATCCATTAATAAAACAAGACATCGAGGGAGTCATTGAATCATTCAAAAATGTTGATTCATCCATTAATAAAACAAGTCATCGAGGGAGTCATTGAATCATTCAAAAATGTTGATTCATCCATTAATAAAACAAGACATTGAGGGAGTCACTGAATCATTCAAAAATGTTGATTCATCCATCAATAAAACAAGTCATCGAGGGAGTCATTGAATCATTCAAAAAGTTGATTCATCCATTAATAAAACAAGACATCGAGGGAGTCATTGAATCATTCAAAAATGTTGATTCATCCATCAATAAAACAAGACATTGAGGGAGTCACTGAATCATTCAAAAATGTTGATTCATCCATTAATAAAACAAGACATCGAGGGAGTCATTGAATCATTCAAAAATGTTGATTCATCCATTAATAAAACAAGACATCGAGGGAGTCATTGAATCATTCAAGATATTTTACAAAAATGTTGATTTATCCAGTAAAAAAAACAAGACATTAAGTGAGTCATTGAATCATTTAAGATGTTTGTTCAAAAATTCTTATTCATCTAGTATTGAAACAAGACATTGGGAGTGTCATTAAATCATTCAAGAGATCTGTCCAAAAATGTTGATTCATCCATTAATAAAACAAGGCATTGAGTGAGTCATTGAGTCATTCAAGTCAATGGTCCAAAAACATTGATTCATCCAATAAAAAAAACAACAATTCGAGTGAGTCATTGATTCATTCAAGACGTTTGTCCAACAATGTCGATTCATCCACATATAAAACAAGACATTGAGTGAGTCACTGAATCATTCAAGATGTTTGTCTAAAAACATTGATTCATCCATTAAAACAAGACATTAAGGGATTCATTGAATCATTCAAAACATTTGTCCAAAGATGTTGCTTCATCTAGTTATAAAACAAGACACTGAGTCATTGAATCATTCAAGACGTTTGTCCAAGAATGTTGATTCATCCAATAATAAAACAAGACTCTGAGTAAGTCATTTAGTCATTCAAGACATTGGTCCAAAAATACTGATTTATCCATTAATAAGACAAGACACTGAGTCATTGAATCATTTAAGATGCTTGTCCAAAAATATTGATTCATCCAGTACTAAAATAAGACATTGAGTGAGTCATTGAATCATTCAAAAATGTTGATTTATCCATTAATAAAACAAGTCTTTGAGGAAGTCATTGAATAATTCAAGATGTTTTTCCAAAAATGTTGATTCATCCATTAATAAAACAAGACATTGAGTGAGTCATTGAATCGTGTAAGATGTTGGTCCAAAAATGTTGATTTATCCGGTAATAAATCAAGACAGAGTGAGTCATTGAATCATTTAAGATGTTTCTTCAAAAATTCTTATTCATCTAGTATTGAAACAAGACATTGGGTGAGTCATTGAATGATTCAAGATGTTGGTCCAAAAATGTTGATTCATTCATTAATAAAACAAGACATTGAGTGTGTCATTGAATCATTCAAGACATCTGTCCAAAAATGTTGATTCATCCATTAATAAAACAAGGCATTGAGTGAGTCATTGAGTCATTCAAGACATCTGTCCAAAAATGTTGATTCATCCATTAATAAAACAAGGCATTGAGTGAGTCATTGAGTCATTCAAGTCGTTTGTCCAAAAACATTGATTCATCCAATAAAAAAAAAACAAGAATTCGAGTGAGTCATTGAATCATTCAAGACGTTTGTCCAACAATGTCGATTCATCCACTTATAAAACAAGACATTGAGTGAGTCACTGAATCATTCAAGATGTTTGTCTAAAAACGTTGATTCATCCATTAAAACAAGACATTAAGGGATTCATTGAATCATTCAAGACGTTTGTTCAAGAATGTTGATTCATCCAATAATAAAACAAGACTTTGAGTGAGTCAATTAGTCATTCAAGACATTCAAAAATACTGATTTATCCATTAATAAGAAAAGACACCGAGTCATTGAATCATTTAAGATGCTTGTTTAAAAATATTGATTCATTCAGTACTAAAACAAGACATTGAGGGAGTCATTGAATCATTCAAAAAAGTTGATTTATCCAATAATAAAACAAGTCTTTGAGGAAGTCATTGAATAATTCAAGATGTTCTTCCAAAAATGTTGATTCATTCATTAATAAAACAAGACATTGAGTGAGTCATTGAATCGTGTAAGATGTTGGTCCAAAAATGTTGATTTATCCGGTAATAAATCAAGACAGAGTGAGTCATTGAATCATTTAAGATGTTTGTTCAAAAATTCTTATTCATCTAGTATTGAAACAAGACATTGGGTGAGTCATTGAATGATTCAAGATGTTGGTCCGAAAATGTTGATTCATTCATTAATAAAACAAGACATTGAGTGTGTCATTGAATCATTCAAGACATCTGTCCAAAAATGTTGATTCATCCATTAATAAAACAAGGCATTGAGTGAGTCATTGAGTCATTCAAGACATCTGTCCAAAAATGTTGATTCATCCATTAATAAAACAAGGCATTGAGTGAGTCATTGAGTCATTCAAGTCGTTTGTCCAAAAACATTGATTCATCCAATAAAAAAAAACAAGAATTCGAGTGAGTCATTGAATCATTCAAGACGTTTGTCCAACAATGTCGATTCATCCACTTATAAAACAAGACATTGAGTGAGTCACTGAATCATTCAAGATGTTTGTCTAAAAACGTTGATTCATCCATTAAAACAAGACATTAAGGGATTCATTGAATCATTCAAGACGTTTGTTCAAGAATGTTGATTCATCCAATAATAAAACAAGACTTTGAGTGAGTCAATTAGTCATTCAAGACATTCAAAAATACTGATTTATCCATTAATAAGAAAAGACACCGAGTCATTGAATCATTTAAGATGCTTGTTTAAAAATATTGATTCATTCAGTACTAAAACAAGACATTGAGGGAGTCATTGAATCATTCAAAAATGTTGATTTATCCAATAATAAAACAAGTCTTTGAGGAAGTCATTGAATAATTCAAGATGTTCTTCCAAAAATGTTGATTCATCCATTAATAAAACAAGACATTAAGTGAGTCATTGAATCGTGTAAGATGTTGGTCCAAAAATGTTGATTTATCCGGTAATAAATCAAGACAGAGTGAGTCATTGAATCATTTAAGATGTTTCTTCAAAAATTCTTATTCATCTAGTATTGAAACAAGACATTGGGTGAGTCATTGAATGATTCAAGATGTTGGTCCGAAAATGTTGATTCATTCATAATAAAACAAGACATTGAGTGTGTCATTGAATCATTCAAGACATCTGTCCAAAAATGTTGATTCATCCATTAATAAACAAGGCATTGAGTGAGTCATTGAGTCATTCAAGTCGTTTGTCCAAAACATTGATTCATCCAATAAAAAAAAACAAGAATTCGAGTGAGTCATTGAATCATTCAAGACGTTTGTCCAACAATGTCGATTCATCCACTTATAAAACAAGACATTGAGTGAGTCACTGAATCATCAAGATGTTTGTCTAAAAACGTTGATTCATCCATTAAAACAAGACATTAAGGGATTCATTGAATCATTCAAGACGTTTGTTCAAGAATGTTGATTCATCCAATAATAAAACAAGACTTTGAGTGAGTCAATTAGTCATTCAAGACATTCAAAAATACTGATTTATCCATTAATAAGAAAAGACACCGAGTCATTGAATCATTTAAGATGCTTGTTTAAAAATATTGATTCATTCAGTACTAAAACAAGACATTGAGGGAGTCATTGAATCATTCAAAAATGTTGATTTATCCAATAATAAAACAAGTCTTTGAGGAAGTCATTGAATAATTCAAGATGTTCTTCCAAAAATGTTGATTCATTCATTAATAAAACAAGACATTGAGTGAGTCATTGAATCGTGTAAGATGTTGGTCCAAAAATGTTGATTTATCCGGTAATAAATCAAGACAGAGTGAGTCATTGAATCATTTAAGATGTTTCTTCAAAAATTCTTATTCATCTAGTATTGAAACAAGACATTGGGTGAGTCATTGAATGATTCAAGATGTTGGTCCGAAAATGTTGATTCATTCATTAATAAAACAAGACATTGAGTGTGTCATTGAATCATTCAAGACATCTGTCCAAAAATGTTGATTCATCCATTAATAAAACAAGGCATTGAGTGAGTCATTGAGTCAATCAAGTCGTTTGTCCAAAAACATTAATTCATCCAATAAAAAACAAGAATTCAAGTGAGTCATTGAATCATTCAAGACGTTTGTCCAACAATGTCGATTCATCCATTTATAAAAACAAGACATTGAGTGAATCACTGAATCATTCAAGATGTTTGTCTAAAAATGTTGATTCATCCATTAAAACAAGACATTAAGGGATTCATTGAATCATTCAAGACATCTGTCTAAGAATGTTGATTCTTCCAATAATAAAACAAGACTTTGAGTGAGTCAATTGAAGACATTTGTCCAAAAATGTTGATTCATCCATTAATAAAACAAGACACTGAGTGAATCATTGAAACATTCAAGACATTTGTCCAAAAATGTTGATTCATCTAGTAATGTAACAAGTCTTATGAGTGAGGCTGAAAATGCAAATACACAAGAATTTTTTTTACCATTGAAAAATGTCTGTTTTTGTGCTAAAAGAGTTTATTTTACTCTTTCTTTTTTCCTGACCCTCAGAACAAAACGGCACCATTATTTGCTGCATTTTCAGGTTTGCCGAGTCAAACAGTTTCAGCTGGCCCATATGGACACCGGACAAGCATAACTGACTTGTAAATATGGACTTTTGTGAATGCATGTGTTCAACATCTGGCAGAAAGTTGTAGAAGCTGTTTTTCAACTTGGTATGGTTCATTCTTCAAAGTCAAATGAATGTTATTTTTAGCAAAATGACCCAGAAAAAAGTGTGTCAGTAGTGTATTACCCAAACAAACAGTGATACGTGGTGAATCTGCATATTCAACTTGAAAACATTAACAAATCTGAATAGGATTTTTTTTAACAACACAAATTACTACGCAAATGAACAAAAACTGGCAAGTGCGACTGCTTCTTTAGAGGTTATTTACACAGAATAAGCTATTACTTTGAAAAACAAAAAAATTAGCAGTGAAATAGGAAAAAACAAAACCTTGACATGATTTCAGTGCAACTTATTTTAACTTGAGAACAGTTTTAGAATGCTACAGAAGAGATGACAGGGTACACTTCAGGGTTCTAATTCAAGTTCTTTTTACCTGTCAGTATTAATGATGCCGATTCTGCCTCCACAGGTTGCAGTTGAGCCTGAGGGGGCTCCAAGCCAGGAATCAGAGAGTCCAAACACACATCCGTATTCACTGGGAGAAGAAAATGAGAAAAAGTACAAAGAAAACAGATAATGTCACACTGTGAATTATTCATCAGAACAAACATTTCATAGACATCTTTCATATCACAGCCAATCTAATAATGCGTTTTTTTTTTTGACTCCATTTGTATGATGTCTTCATCAGTGATTCACTGAATCATCTTGTCTAGTTTCTCAACAACAGACTAAATAAAATCGTACTTTCCCTTCTTTGAGGCCTAGATGATGAGTGGATTCTTCGTGATATCTTGTAGAGATGGAGAGTTCAAGCCACAATAAGTAAAGGTGTACCTCAAAGAGTGGTGCTTAGCCCTCTTGTCTTTATCTTGTCTAATCTAATAATGTGTTTTTGTTTTTTATTCTACTTGTATGATGTCTTCATCAGTGACTCACTGGACCATCCTTTCTAGCCTCCCAACAACAGACTAAATAAGAACCTACTTTCACTGCTTTGAGGCCTAGATGATGAGTGGATTCTTCGTGATATCTTGTAGAGATGGAGAGTTCAAGTCATAATAAGTAAAGATGGACCGCAAAGTTCAGTTCTTAGCCCTCTTGTCTTTATCTTGTCTAATCTAATAATGTGTTTTGATTCCACTTGTATGATGTTTTCATCAGTGACTCACTGGATCATTCTTTCTAGTCTCCTAACAACAGACTAAATAAAAAAACACTTTCCCTGCTTTGAGGCCAGGGGTCCGTTCTTCATACGTGGATTAGTCAATTAGCTGGATTTGCTTATTGACGATTTGACACAATCCAGGATCGTTTCGTTCTTCAAAACTCTTCTGAGAGTTGTTGTCATAGCAACCGGTCTGGTAGCTCAAACCTGCTAGAGAGCAGGCTCATTTCATATAAACAGGATTAGATCGGGTCATTTTAAGCAGAGGTAATACTGAAAGTATGTACCGAATGCTGATATTTTCTAACAGTAGTAACCTATAGGTTATATATACTTGAGAAAATAGTAAAATAATTTAAAAAAAGATTATACTGTATATAGATTTATAATAATTAATAACATTTAATATTAAATAGTTAATAATATTCATGTTTATATACATATAAGTTTAAAAATATATATAAATAAAACTTATGCAATCTGCACTCCGGAATAAAAATACAAAAACAGGTTGGTTCTCCCCAAGGAGATAAAAGAGAACATTTATTAATATAGACTTTTTAGATACAAACGTGTACTATTTTAAGGTACCGACCCAGCTTTAGTACAATTTCTGCATGATAATAGACGTGCACTGTTTTTTGTTTGTTTTTTTTTTGTTTTTTATAAAAGAATAATAATTTATGCATTAAAATGTCGGTGATTTGATGCTTCGCAAAAGTTGCAGACGACTTTACCGATATCAAAATGCTTTTTGATGCTAAATTAATTTAAATTCCTTACGCCGATTAAGAAACTTAAACAGACCTATGCTACTATAATAAAGAAAATCCGCTCTAAATCTAAAACTAATTCAATTGCTAAATACTCTTGACACATGAAAGTGTAAAGCCTGCGGTCAACAACAAATGTGGAAAGTTATCGAGTATCATATTTAACAGACCGTTTACTACTAATTTGATGTCATTTTGCTCACATGGATAATTGAATATTCATAATTGAATGTCATTACGCTGCTGTGCAGTCAGCCAATCGTTGCATTGTTGATCATGATTTCAAAGATCGATAGATCTGTCCTTCACAACACACACATCAATCTCAGATCAGTTCATCCTGACATTTTAATCTGATTCGCAAACTTGTTTGAAGAACCAAATTAGCCGAAAATCAGTTATCAAGATTAAAAGATCCAAGATCTGTCAAATCATCTTAGATCATTTAAGCGAGGTACGAAGAACACACCCCTGGATGATGAGCGGACTCTTCAAAGATATCTTGAAGAGATGAGGCATCTAAGTCATAATTAGTAAAGGTAGGGCTGGGCGATATAACCATTTAAAAAAAATCCCTGATTGTTTACGATTTAAATCGATTTCCTCCCCCACAAAAAAATGTGTTTTTAAGTTTAAAGTTATTAAACTATATAATTAGCTTAAAGGTGCTGTATGTAAGTTTTTGACTCTTCTAAAGCATAAAAATACCATACTATGTGTGCAGATATTTAAGAAACATCCCAAGTGAACATACTTGTTTAACTGAAAAACAATGCTGAAGTCAGATATTCTGCTTTGAAAATGGTTTTTCCGTGCCGGAACGCTGTCTTTGTTTAGGTAAATTTAACCTGCACAATGCCAGTTTAGCCAATTATAACTCAGCACTCCGAGTTGCCTTGTTGGAAAACAGCGTATTTCATTCGTTCATTCAGAAAGGCTCTGAAAGCATGCGTTCGTGACCGAAAATGCGTACTCCGGTGGACATAGCAGACGTCGAAATGAGACAGATTCAGTTCCACATGAGGTTATTAATTAGCAAATGATATAAATATTACGAACGTGAGCAGGTTACGTTGTAACCGCGTGTCATCATAACACGCTTTATGACGAGATACGCAGTGATGAGCAATTTGGCTGTTTGCACCAGACGAAGCACGTAAATGCAGCCTTTCAGAAGCACAGAATATGCACTCACTCACGAAATGGTAAGGTTTATAAACTGTTTAATACATGTTAACCCTCTTTAACATCATTAAATGTAGATGCTGAATCATGTGTTTAGCTCTAAAGTTCAAGCTTAAACGGTTTATTGTATTTTCCAGATCTGAGGTGAACTATCTGCTGCTGCTTTCAGTATATGGCAATAAATGTCATGTAAAATGGCATTTAAACTCACATTGTTAGCATTTAACACTGAAAGCACACGAGGTTTACCTGAGGTGATCACTGTCATAGGTTTCACAAGTTCAGCTGTGAGAAATAGAGGCCGTTTCTAATATATCAATTCGAGGTGTTGGTTAGAACAAAAACTCCTTTTAATATGGAAAATATTCCCTCTATTGCGTGTCGTTGCTTTTACTTAGAACACAGTTTAAATCACTCGCTCCTGTACTCAATCTGGCATCCCGCGCTTGCATGTATTTTGATCCGGGAGTGCAATACCTAGTTCAACCACTGGTTGTCAAACTTACATAAGTCACCTTTAGGCATATCATATTTAAATAAATGTAGGATATAAGAAAATACTAAAGAAAAAAAAACTTTCCCTCAAGAACCTAGCTCTCATTTAAAGATTTTAAATTTAACAAGATCTACTTACTGTATACAATAAGTTTATTATAATAATAATAATAATAATAATAATAATAATAAAATTACAGTAAAAGTAAACTTATAATGATTGCTTAAAAGGGGACATTTTTCAAGATGAGTCATTTACCTATTTTTTACTGTTTATTTCAACATGAACATGCATTCAGAGGTTTATTCTATTTTATTTTGCATTACATCAGTATATCAGTGCTTTTATTTGGGTCAGGCCGCTGCACTGAGCAAGTTTTCACAGTGTTGATATTTACTGTACTGAACGTCTTTGCAGCTGGGTCACGCAAGTTATCCGGAAACAGCAACGCTGGATTCCAACATTATATTGGTAACAGTTCCTTGCGCATCTTGTCCATTAATCGTATAATTTGTACTGTCCAGTAATTACTTCTCACCTTGAGAAATACAAGGTATGGCATGACGTGGGATGGTTTAATGTGTGTGTCTCACGATGAATGAGTGACTGAAAGTCCTGAATTATGACATTTTTTGCTTTTTGGCGGGTGTGTTTGTGCTTCCGTGCTCATTTTCATATCATAGAGCGCAACATTTCTCCCGAGTTCTTCCCTGCTTACTGCCATGTTGTTTGTGTTTCTATGGCAAATGCGCAGCGAACTACGGAAACATATCGATGTAAACCACACACTGGAGTTAAAGAGCCCCTATTATGGGTTTTTGAAAACGACCTTCCATGTAGTGTGTAACACAGCTCTAAGTGAAGTGAAATATCCAGCTAAAGCTTAAATCTGAAAGTGGACAGTTTTTAAAACTATTGATTCATCTAAAAAAAAAAATAGTCCACTCATAGTGGTTTAAATGAATTGTCTTGATAACGAGTCTTTAGCCGTTTCGGCGTGACGTGGATATGAAACATAATTGTTCATGCGCAAATTTAAACCTGCGGCCCCGCCCACTAACACAGCAGCAAACGCAAACAGATCCTGAAGTCATGAGTCATGAAGACGCTGTGCTTACCTGGATATTATTGGAAGTGTGAGGGAAAGGAGTGGTTCAGCAATCTGCACGCCTACAACGGGCGATCTATCAGTACACAGCTCATGGATTAGTTTCTTCCTCCATTTTGTAATGGACAGACAATACACCAGGGGTGCGGGCAAAATAAGGACAGTTTATTAGGCACACAGTCAAACAAAGGCAGGCTGCTGCACGCTGGGCTTCGGGCGCAGCACTGCGATGGGAGCCCGCAGAGATAGCTTGTCAGAGAACAGAGGAGGAGGAGCGCTGGTGAGCGCTACAACCCCCCGGCTGGGGATGTGATCGTTGGGCAAAGCAGAGTACAGGTAAGCCCTGAGAACATATAACACTTCAGGCAAGAGGTGCCACAGCAATGATTGCAAATAGAAATGATCTACATGTTTTGTTACTTGTAACCGCTTGTACTGTATCAGGTTAACTCTTTATATTCTCATATCGCGTCTAAAGCCACGTTGAAAACGCGACGCGTGCTGTTTTGTTTACGGATTTAAATGCGTTTGTGAGCTCGTTCCACTGCCGTTTGTTATTGCTATGGCCACCATCAGCTGATCCTACACACGTGCAGCGGTCAAGGTTCAGAATAGTTTAGCTTTTGCTGCTTTGTGGATTAATACTGAATGTGTGTCATAGTTAGGAATAGAGCAATATGCTGGTGGTTAACTGCACTGCTTTCGGCGCTGAGGTGTCTGAATAACACTGTTGAGAACCGGGTACTGTTTACTGTGGTGTTAGTAAGTTTACTATGAAGCGTGTTTCGGGCGTACGCTGAGATCGGATCCTATACCAATGTTGGCGACCTGGGACATTTTACTGTCTCGCTCTGAACGCTGTCGACCAATCGCAACAGGCTGTCATCGGTCCAATCAGCGCAGATTAGCTTCGCGCTAAGGAGGGGTTTGGGAACAAATGAATCACTGAACGAATCATATGGGAGTCGCTGGGATAATTAGGTAAAAATAAATTCATATTATAAGACCATGAAAGATTCTACATAGGGTTTACTACACTAATGCTAGACTTGCTAAAATATACCCCTCTGTCAGCGATGCATGTAATAGGTGCAAGCAGTCGCCAGCGGATCTCATCCACATGTTATGGGAATGCCCTAAATTATTTGATTATTGGACTAAAATATTTAAAACTTTGAAAGATGCATTCGACATAGATCTGGATACAAATCCACTTCTGGCCATTTTTGGGTTGGCAGTGGATGCTAACCTTTCAGCAATGGTCCGAGTGGCTTTGGCATTTACTACTTTAATAGCGAGACGTCTCATTCTTTTAAAGTGGAAACATGTCTCTCCACCTTCTTTTGATACATGGATAAAAGAAGTGTTTACTTGCATCAAATTGGAAAAAATTAGACTGTCACTTACTGGTTCTTTAAAAACCTTTGACAAGTTGTGGCGCCCCTTTTTAGATTATCTGCTGGCTAACTCACTTGATTCTTAAGCTGAGCAATAATATATGAATACATATTATTCATTTTTTCTTTTTTTTTTTTTAAATATATTTTTATTATTATTTGTGTGTGTATGTGTGTGTGTATGTGTGTATGTATATGTGTATGTATATGTATATATATATATATATATATATATATATATATATATATATATATATATATATATATATATATATATAGTATTATTATTTTTTATTATTTTTTTTTCCTTAATGGGAAGTTAGAGGGTGTTGAGGGAGGGAAGGGTTTATTTGGGGTAGTGTTAACATTAACATGGAAGGATAATTATAAAAAGAATGTTGTGGTTGATATTCCATGTAAAAACCCAATAAAAAGAAATTTGAAATAAGACCATGAAAGTGTTTTTTGACCTTGCATGCAGATCAGTATGTTGTTGGAGACCCTTAAAACCGAAATATGACACTTTTTAATGTGTAATAGGGGCTCTTTAATAGATAGATTTATCGCCCAGTCCTAATTAAAGATGTACTTTAGGGTTCGGTGATTGGCCCTTTCATCTTTTTTTTGATGAGCACAATATTTCTGGGACCCAAAACTAAGCAGTTAATCACTCAGAATTATCTATTAATGCATAACACACAGCTCTGTTGTTTTAGCCTTTTGAGTTCTGATTACACACTGTTTATACAAATACCTTGCTATTTCTCTCATGTATGATTTTATGTAGGAAGATGACAAAATTGCAAGCAATCACGCATAATATGGGATCAGTTTGAATTCGAATCGCACAAAAACATAGAGGGGTTTAGAAAATGTCACGTGTCCTAGAAAATAAGAAAATAGAGCAAGCACACAGCAAGACAGTCAGCGAGAGTGGTTACCATCTCTGGTTTCCTCAATGGAGCTGCCAAAGGGATCAGCCATGGACAGCAGATCAGGCAGCATGAGAGAGGTATCTGGAGACTTTAGGCCCTCTATCAGCTTCTCTGTAAATCAGCCAGTGAAAACAGCCAGCGTTAGCCAGAATAAACAGAGAAATGTAGGCATGCAGAACTGAGAGGAAAAGAGAAAGGACAATGGAGGGTTTGAAAGCCAAACAGATGATTAGAACAAGGTAACTAGCACAAAGCCACGTAAGAATAACTGATTGGCCTAAATTAGGCTTTCCTGTTGCAATTAATTGCTAAAGCTTTTATCATGATATACAGTTTATCACAATACTGAGTTAAGCTGCGTAAAAGAACTAAAAAAAATACGTAGTTTACTGGTTTATTATACCACTTTATTAGGTACACTTTACTAGTACCGGGTTGGACCCCCTTTTGACTTCAGAACTGCCTTAATCAATCGTGGCATAGATTTAAGAAGGTACTGGAAATATTGCTCAGAGATTTTGCTCCATATTGACATGATAGCATCACGCACTTGCTGCAGATTTGTCGGCTGCACATAAATGATGCGAATCTCCCGTTCCACCACATCCCAAAGGTGCTCTATTGGATTGAGCTCTGGTGACTGTGGAGGCCATTTGAGTACAGTGAACTCATTGTCATGTTTAAGAAACCAGTCTGAGATGATTCATGCTTTATGACATAGTGCGTTATCATGCTGGAAGTAGCCATCAGAAGATGGGTACACTGTGGTCATAAAGAGATGGACATGGTCAGCAACAATACTCAGGTAGGCTGTGGCGTTGACATGATGCTCAGTTGGTACTAATGGACCCAAAGTGAGCCAAGAAAATATCCCCCACACCATTACACCAGCACCACCAGCCTGAAGCATTGATACAAGGCAGGATGGATCCATGCTTTCATGTTGTAAACGCCAAATTCTGACCCTACATCCGAGTGTCGCAGCAGAAATCGAGACTCATCAGACCAGGCAACATTTTTCCAATCTTCCAATCAAAATTGTAGCCTCAGTTTCCTGTTCTTAGCTGACAGGAGTGGCACTCGGTGTGGTCTTCTGCTGCTGTAGCCCATCCGTCTCAAGG
>CAIGQS010000447.1:20000-31652 GCA_903798195.1 Danio kyathit | reverse complement strand
TGGTTGGTTGGTTGGTTGGTTGGTTGGTTGGATGGATGGTTGGTTGGTTGGTTGGTTTTATGGTTGGTTGGTTAGTTGGTTGGTTGGTTGGATTTGGTTGGTTCGATGGTTGATTGATTGGTTTGGTTGGATGGATGGTTGGTTTGTTGGGGGTTTGATGGTTGGCTGGATGGTTGATTGATTGATTGGTTTAGTTGGATAGATGGATGGTTGATTTGTTGGTGGTTTGATAGTTGGCTGGACGGTTGGTTGCTTGGATGGTTGGTTGGATGGTTGCTTGGTTGGTTGGTTGGATGGTTCGTTGGTTGGGTGGGTGTTTTTTTTTGGATGATTAAGTTGGGGATTTAGGTGGGATATTGAATTTTATTTTAGCTGCTGTGCACAATTAGTTATTTATTTATTTATTAGTTTCCTTAAGCAAACTTATCCAGTGCCATGTATTTAAATTATTTATTTATTTGTGTATTTGTTTATTTGTATATAACATTATTATTATTATTATTATTATTATTATTATTATTATTATTATTATTATTATTATTATTATGATATCTTTTTTTAATTATTATTATTATTCTTATTATTTTACATGCCATCACACAGTTAGGTATTTATTTGTCTCGGAAACTGTATGTTCTCTTAACCTTCTCTTTCTGACTCTAACTCCTGCCTAGTTAACTCCACATAAATGCCCTTTTTGCCCTTTAGTACAGAGCAAATGCCTCCAGCAGGCTGCTGATGCTCTGCTGCTGTTATTTGCATCCTGCAGTATTATGCACTTCTACACCTTAGGCTACATGCTGTCTGAATTCATAATGCAACGTGTGTTTGTGTTTTTCTGCGTGTCTTTAATGGCACAGGCGTGAGGTGAGGGATCGCCATGACCTTCAGCCATGCCGGTTGGAAAATATGTGTACATGCAGGACTCAATATGACAGGGCACAAGTCTGATTTTTATCGGTCCTTCCTCTAATCTGCCACTGAAGGTCAGAGATCTTCAAACCAGCGTTTAATTCCACTTGCGTAATCTTAATAGCTGACACGGCCGTGAACTCACTACATTTGTTATTCATTATGGCTCATCACAGTCGAGTCCTTGACTTTACTCATTGGCCTGTTGTGGCGTGATGCTGGAAATGGCCTTACGTCATCTGGAGAAAGAGCTGATTGATTGCATTACATGATGCAAGCAGAGCTTTTTTTTGCAATGTCATTAGATGCTAGTTTCGAAGTTTATTTTTCAGGCTATCATGAGACAGAGAAATACGGTGGCCGGGAAGTGCAAAACAATATTACAAAATGTGAAACACTTTTACAAAGCTCGATACAAATGTATATTTTGAAAAACATTTTTACCTATCATAAAACACAATGACATCGAAAAAACAATTTTACCAAGGACGATACAAAGTTACATTTTAGAAAAAATTAACAAGACGCAAAACACTTTTACCAGTCCCGAAACAAATTTGCAAAAAAAGAAAAAAAGAAGTGCAGTGCACTTTTTATGTTGCTAGGCAACGACTGAATCAGCTGCGTATTGTGCGAGAGTGTTGCTGTTGATATTGGTATAGTTTCAATATTTGTGATATTCGAGATTTGTGAGTCATACAGCTCCGCATAACTTAAAACAGCAACCACTAGTCTCTCCTCCATCTTCAGTCTCTGTAGTCGGTTTGACAGCACAGACACTGCGGTTGTTGTTAGAGCGGATATGTTTGTGGCCGGAAGTTAACGAGAATTAATAATATTATTTATTAAATTTCCCATTTATTGTATTTTATTAATGCCTACCACCACCCCAACCCTAAACCCAACCGTCAGAGTAACGTAAAAACAGTAGTTGTACCGAGTATTATTTATGCTATCTATTAAATTACCCAGTAAATTGTATTTTTTAACGCCTACCCTCACCCCAACCCTAAACCCAACTGTAACAGTACTGTAAAAATATTAATTTTTGTTATACAGTGTCATAAAAAATGCTACTATAATTGATGTACATATCACACTCCCGGCCGGCCGCGTATCCAATCTAGACTTTACCAGACACTGCTGTCACCTCAGCAGAAACCCTGCCTCTCCTTTCATGTGATTGGAGAATGAAAATATGCATCTTACGTAACACGCTTTTTCCGCTCAGAGTTGACTTTTTTTCAAATGCGAGCGCACAGAGCGCAGCAGCAAAAACGCAAGACGCAGCAGGTGGTTTAAAACACAAGGCGCATAAGCAGTGCGCAAAAACCCTCACGGCCATTAGTAAATCATTCAAAAAAGCACCTCTGTGATGAGCCCCTTAACCTAGTTAGATTGAACTTCAGCTGAATACTAGTATCTTGCAAAATAACTAAACTACACTGAAAAAAATGATTCAAAGATGATTCCTTGGATTTACTATTTTTTTAAGTTAAGAGGTTGTAAACAATTTATTTGGGCTGAATTTAAACAAACCTGTTTAAATTTAACACAAATAAATTGTTTGCTACAATTTTGCAGACATAATTTTTTTAGTGTATTCTGTAAAAACAAAAGAAATTGGAAGTTATTAGAATTTAGTCATAAATTCATAAGAACCCACTGTTCTAAAATTCATAAGAACCCAAGGTTCTATCTGGGTGTCACAAACAAATCGTCACCTTGGAATTATAAGGTTCTATCTGCGTTCTAAATGATTTTGAGATATTGAGCTTTAAAGATTTTGCATTCCATAGCAAACAGTACGTGTGTAACATTTGTTTTTTTAAATAAAAAGTCTTAAAATGTAAACAACTTATAAAAAAAATCCCATAATGTAAATAAGTTGTCATTTAATAAATCAATTTTGACAAAAATGTCAGATAGAACCTTATAATTCTAAGGTGACGAATTGTGATCATCTGGAAAGGTCTTTTTAAAGCATTATTCCTCATTTTCAACTCTGGAAGTCTCAAAGTGACATATAAGTAACATCCAGGTTCAGTCATGTGAGAATGTGTGCA
Organism: Danio kyathit; assembly: GCA_903798195.1. Taxonomy (NCBI): domain Eukaryota; kingdom Metazoa; phylum Chordata; class Actinopteri; order Cypriniformes; family Danionidae; genus Danio; species Danio kyathit. Next base: position 28,674 of record CAIGQS010000447.1, on the reverse strand, counting down.
TTTTCTGTTGTCATGGCAACATGTCCAAAATGGTGGACTGTGTGGTGAGCACACGTTGCAGCGTCAGCAATTTTTAAAGATACTTGTTTTTATTTCTAAAGGTATGTTTTGACCCATTTAACTATTCTAATGTTTTAATAACACATCCTAGATTACACTTACTGTGATTTTAATACATTTCTTGAGCAAACTGATATAAAACAAGTTACAAAGTTATTGTGGTGACATATATGTCACATCGGGCTGTTAACCTTAAAACAGTTGGTGGAATTTTTCACATTGAGGAAAATGGTAACAAACTGCTCAATTAATTTAGCTGATTCAATTATTTTAGTGTTCTATATTTTCTACTGCTCATTTCAAATCATATATTAACAATTTTTTTTAAATAATCTCACATTAAAAATATTGTTAATGAAATGTATTTTGAAACATTCAAGATTCAGGAAACAATTTGAAGTTCAGAATGCACTAAAGATTATCCACAGGGATGACAGTGAGTATGAGGGATGTGACAGTGACTCGAATAAAGACATTGATGACCCTGATTACTCTCCAAGTAGGAAAGACATGGAGGATGATTAATTAAGGGGATCTGATTAAGAAATTAGCAGATAAAGGGATCTAGATTCAGAAGCTGCACAGCCAAACATAAACTCTGGCCAGCAAGATGCAACCAGCAAGGGTAACAAAACTTATTCTTGGCGAAAGAAACATTTTTAAACCCCCGAGTGCACATTCAAATGGCCAAGTGCCACACCTCCAGACAATCTTCACACACCCCTGGAGTATTTCAGAAAGTTCATAAAAGCAGAAATGTTTGCGTTACTGAAGGAACAAACATTTGCACAGTGTGCAACAATCTGGAACTCAAAAAATTGTTAACTCCACTGTTAAAGAATCGTAAATACTGATCGGAAGCTATCTGCGCATTGGTCTAAAACAAAATGCCAGGAAATCGTGCTTACTGGAAAAAATGACACAAGGTGTTCCATGGTGGCTGACAACATGTGCATGTTTAACATGTTGACCTTCAGTGTGAGGTAATTCATTCATTCATCCATTCATTTTCTTTCAGCTTAGTCCCTTTATTAATCAGGGGTCACCACAGCGGAATGAACCGCCAACTTATCCAGCATATGTTTTACATAGCTATTTGCTCTTCCAGCCACAAGCCAGCTCTGGGAAACACCCATACACACTTGCATTCATAAACACATACACTACGGTCAATTTATCTTATTCAATTTACCTATATAGCGCATGTGTTTAGACTGTGGGGGAAACCGGAGCACCCGGAGGAAACCCACGCAAACACGGGGAGAATATGCCAACTCCACACAGAAATGCCAACTGACCCAGCCGAGGCTCGAACCAGTGACTTTCTTGCTGTGAGGCAAAAGTGCTACCCACTGAGCCAATGTGTCGCTGTGAGGTAGTTATTTATTTTTATTTAGTTCACACATTTTCAAGTTGTGAAAACAATACACGAACAACCATATACCAAAAAAAGGTACAATTTTGATGTTTCGAAAGAGTTGTTGCAAAATGTATTGGTCACAGTTACGGGGCTTTGAAATATGTTACGGAAAAGCAAATAAACTGAAAAAAATGTTATGTAGCAAGTAAAACTGACAAAATGTATTTTTTTTCAATTGTAAAATAAATGCCCAATGTGACATATAATGTATGTAACATGAAAATTTATTATAAACGCCCAGTGTCACATATATGTAACATTACAAATCTTTCACAAAGAAGGGTTGCATTTCAAAAACAACTGCAGAATCATGTTATAAGTGGTCCATTTGGTCTGTATTATATGCCCCATAATGTTCCTATAAGGGGAAATTGGGCTGCTTGTTTAAAGCACTTGTTTAAAATGAGCTGAAACAACACAATTCTTGAGATTTTTTGGGGACAACCTAAATGTTTTATGTTCAATCCGCTTAAATTTGTTAAGTTGGCTTAATCGATTTGTGTTGAGACAACAGGTGGCACTTTTACAGTGCATCACTTGGGAAATATTTATAACAGAAGACAATTTCATTGGAGGGCTAATAATATTGTCTTCAACTATATATGCATATGAACTATTAATACAAATCTAAGTCCATTAAAACATTTTTAATAAAGTATAAAATATAACCCATTATTGAACTCAATTAAAGCGACACGCTGTGCCTTACAGAGCTTTTCTTTGAGAGTGATTAGTACATTAAGAACATGTAAACTAGTGCCACATGTATGGTTATTTTGCTGTGAATTGTTCTACTGCACTGCATTGGATTTCCTCTAGAATGTATCACTTCAGACCAGATGCATATTTATTGATTTTTCTTTGCACAGATGTTATTTTCGCTCCCTAATATTGCAGCCAAGTCATGCGTGACAATTTGTAGTTGTTGGAAACCTCCCTACAGCAGGAACAAAGCTATCTCATACTCACAGACTCATTCTTCTCCAAATCACGGCCACCTTAAAATCAAGAAGACCACAGGGAAAGATGAGAAAAGAAGTTCTGCAAGTTTTCCAGCTTTTTAATTGTTTTCTCTGCTCCCGAGAGCTGCGTTTCCCCTAAAGCAGCTGTTCTGGCTGTCATTTGTGTCATTTTCATTAACTCCTCTTTGGGTTTTTGAAGACACAAATAGCTCTGAAGAGACCCCTGGATTGGGATATAGGATCACACAGGCAAACTTTTTAACAAACACAGTTTACTTAGTTTTTTATGTGTCATTTATAAAGGCGACTCTGTGCTGTTCTGCACTGTAATGTCAATGTATAATGCACAGGAAAGGGATGAATTTAAACCACAGTCTCACTCGAAATAGTCGCAAATATATGGTAGACTGTAAATGTGATTAGTTGACTTTAAAAAAGTCAGTAAACTTGTATGTTTTAAAGTTGGTAAACACTTAACTTTTAAAAGAGATTAATTGACTTTACCCTAAAAAGTGAGTAAAATATGTCACTTTTAAAGTAATTAGTTTACCTTTAAAAAGTGAGTAAACTTGCAACTTTTAAAGTGATTAGTTGACTTTACTTTAAAAAGTGAGTATACCTGTAACTTCTTAAAGCGATTGACTTTTTTTAGAAGTAAGCATGTAACTTTTTAAAGCGATTAATTGACTTTACTTTTAAAAAGTGAGTAAACTTGTAAGTTTTAAAGTAATTAGTTGACTTTAAAAAGGTTAGTGAACCTGTAACTTTTGAATCAATTAATTTGCTTCACTTTAAAAAGTGAGTAAACTTGTAACTTTTAAAGAAATTAGTTGACTTAAGGTTAAAGAAGTGAGTAAACCTCTAACTTTTAAAGAGATTAATTGACTTTAAAAAAGTAAGTAAACCTCTAATTTTTAAAGAGATGAATTGACTTTACATTTAAAAAGTAAGTGAACTTCTAACTTTTAAAGAGATGAATTGACTTTACATTTAAAAAGTAAGTGAACTTCTAACTTTTAAAGAGATGAATTGACTTTTAAAAACTTTTAAAGTTGGTTTCGTTGGTAAACATTTAACTTTTCAAGCGATTAATTGACTTTACCTTAAAAAAGTCAGTAAACCTCTAACTTTCAAAGCAAATGACTTTAAAAAGTGAGTAAACATGTAACTTTTAAAGCGATTAATTGACTTTACTTTTAAAAAGTGAGTAAACATGTAACTTTTAAAGCGATTAATTGACTTTACTTTTAAAAAGTGAGTAAACATGTAACTTTTAAAGCGATTAATTGACTTTACTTTAAAAAAGTGAGTAAACATGTAACTTTTAAAGCGATTAATTGACTTTACTTTTAAAAAATGACTAAACTTGCAACTTTTAAAGTGATTAGTTGACTTTACATTTAAAAAGTGAGTAAACCTCTAACTTTTAAAGCAAATGACTTTTAAAAAAGTGAGTAAACATGTAACTTTGAAAGCAATTAATTTACTTTATAAAGTGAGTAAATATGTCACTTTTAATGTGATTAGTTGACTACCTAAAAAAGTGAGTAAACCTCTAACTTTCAAAACAAATGACTTCAAAAAAAGTGAATGAACAATTTATTTACTTTACTTTAAAAAGTGAGTAAACTTGCAACTATTTAAAGTGGTTAGTTGAATGTACTTTTAAAAATAGAGTAAACCTCTAACTTTTAAAGCGATTAATTGACTTTATATTTAAAAAGTAAGTAAACTTTTAACTTTTAAAGAGATTAATTGACTTTTAAAAAGTGAGTAAAACTATAAGTTTTAAAGTTGGTAAAGTTGGTAAACATCTAACTTTGAAAGCAATTGACTTTACCTTAAAAACGTGAGTAAATATGTCACTTTTAATGTAATTAGTTGACTTTACTTTTAAAACGTTAGTAAAATTGTAACTTTGAAAGCAATTAGTTGACTTTAGGTTAAAGTAGTAAGTAAACAAGTAACTTTAAAGCAATTAATTTACTTTACCGTTAAAAAGTTAGTAAACTTGCAACTTTTAAATTGATTAGTTGACTTTACTTTAAAAAAGTGAGTAATCCTTTAACTTTTAAAACAATTTATTGACCTTACGTTTAAAAAGTAAACTTGTCATTTTAAAGCAATTAGGCAAGGCAAGGCAAGTTTATTTATATAGCACATTTCATACACAGTGGCAATTCAAAGTGCTTTACATAAACAGGAATAAAAGAGACAAGTATAAGAAAATAAAACAAATAATAAAAATGATTAAAAAAAAAACAGATAAAAAACAGATAAAAATGTGTAAAACAGGTTGTAAAAGATTGAAAGAGAAGAGAAAAACATAATAGTGCGATCTATCAGACGTAGCACAGTGCTCATTCAGTAAAGGCACAGCTAAACAGATGTGTTTTCAGTCTTGATTTAAATGTATCTAATGTTGGAGCACATCTGATCATTTCTGGAAGCTGATTCCAGCAGCGAGGGGCGTAGTAGCTGAAAGCTGATTCACCCTGCTTTGACTGAATTCTTGGAATATGATTCTAAAGATCTGAATGATCTGTTCAGTCAGCATATGTGTAATGTATCGAGGTCCTAGGCCATTTAGTACTTTATAGACAAGTAATAGTACTTTAAAATCTATTCTGAATGTAACTGGGAGCCAGTGTAAAGACCTGAGGACAGGTGTGATGTGCTCTGATTTTCTGGTTCTGGTCAGAATCCTGGCTGCTGCAGCATTCTGGATGAGCTGCAACTGTCTGACTGTCTTTTTGGGAAGGCTAGTGAGGAGTCCATTACAGTAATCCACCCTGCTGCTGATAAAAGCATGAACAAGTTTCTCTAAGTCTTCACTGGAAACAAAGCATCTGATTCTTGCAATGTTTTTGAGATTATAGTATGCTGATTTACTAACTGCTTTGACATGACTATTGAAACTCAGACCTGACTCCAGAATCACACCAAGATTCTTGACCTTATTTTTTGTTGTTTGACCTTAAGGGCCAAGGTACGCATTCACCTTGAGAACCTCATCTCTGTAACACACACGCCATGACTGTGTGTGTGTGTGTGTGTGTGTGTGTGTGTGTGTGTGTGTGTGTGTGTGTGTGTGTGTGTGTGTGTGTGTGCGTGCGTGCGTGCGTGCGTGCGTGCGTGTGTGTGTGTGTGTGTGTTAATTGACTTTACTTTTAAAAAGTATGTAAGCTTCTAACTTTTAAAGTGATTACTTGACTTTATTGTAAAAAAAAAAGTGAGTAAACCTGTAACATCTTAAGGCCCAAGCTGTTTTTTTTTTTTACAGTACATGCATTTTTTTTTATTTCTCTTTGCTATTTGGGCTTATTGAAAGTATCATCTTTTGATATGATGTACTTTTAGAGAAAAATGATGTCCATATATGTGGACTCATGGTCCAAATTTTCATAAAACACAATAAAGTCACCTTTGTGTAATAGAATAAAAAAGTCTTTATTTCTGCCTTGAACACAGCTGTTTTTTTCCTCACTGTTTTTTTAATGCAATAATAATACATACAGTACACACATTTTTATTAACATGTTTTACCCATCAGTAAAAACAACATTTTTTGCCCATTTTGGACAGTTAGTGTTTGGGACATTTCATATGCTGCCAAACAGTTGCATGATGAAACTGTATGTCTGTAACAAAATATAAAACATAAGACATAAGACATAAGAGCTAAAATGTGCTGTCCACGTATGTGGCCACTAGGAGGTTAGCGATAAATTGACTTTAAATAAATGAGTAAACTTGTAACTTTTAAAGAGATGAATTGACTTTTAAAAAGTGAGGAAACCCATTGCCTTAAAAAGATTAATTAAATGGACTGTGCATAATTATAATAATTAAGTTAAGTCGACTTAACAGTTCCAAGTTACAATGGGTTTAATCACTTTTAAGAGTTCAAGCATCCATAATTTTTGTTTTCAGCCTAGAATTTTCTTTCGGTCCATCCTTATTTAAAATAAAACTACTTACTCTGATATGATAGCAGAGAATTGTTCATTTTTACTTGCATTGGTACCGAGTTCTCTAACAATATTTGAAAGCTACATGCTACTGTTTTAATATATTCTTTTCTTATTAATTTATTTTCAAATATGAAAGTTAAAATCGATGACAGATTGAGAGAATATTTCATAATTTTCCATTTTCATGAATCTGACCTTTATTTGTCCTCAGGCAGGTGGTTGTGCTTATACAGTACACACACTTTCTAAACAAATCTGTTTCGGACAGCTTGCAGCAGAGCTTTTATCAGGTTGTTCTGATTATTGTTTACAAATCGACGTCAATGATTCATCCCTAAAGCTGTTTTTTGAACAACATAAAGCTGCCTCTAATTGGTGATGTACTTTCTTATGAAATCTCCATGCTCCTTATAAGTGTGTGCTATGTGTGCCGTTTTTATGTCTGCATGTGAAAGTGTGATTCTCTCATTCATTATCACCAGGTCTATTCTCAGAACCTGCTTGTCTTCAAGCACACACACACATGTTTAGCTGGTCTTAAAGTGTTTGCGTGTCCTGTGTTACCAGATGTTTTGTAGCAGCAAAATGATTCCTGGATGTGAGAAACTGAAGTAAACAAACAGCATGCACACTTTCTCTATGTTTCACTAGGAAACCAGTGTACCAATAAGTAGCAATATCTTAATTATATATACAGTATAAGTAAAAAAAATATTTGATTTCATACATGTGTACTGTATTAGTAAGTAAAAAGGCTATTATAAAATAATTAGATTCATTTTTAATCTAAATATAAATTGAGTAATTTTGAAAATACTTGTAATATTTAATTTGTATTTTATTATATTTTATTTAGTTTTATTTGTTTGTAAATTATATGTATATAAATTATAATATATAAATGATAAATTATATTTATAAAATATATAATTATATAATAACATATATAAAGTATTTACAATCAAATTTGTTTTATGTAAATTTCATATTATTATTATTATTATTATTGTTGTTGTTGTTGTTGTTGTTGTTATTATTATTATTATTATTATTATTATTATTATTATTATTATTATTATTATTATTATTATTATTATTATTATTATCACAATATTAATAATGCTAATAATGTATAATAATAACAATTATAACAATAATTATAATAATACTTATTATATATGTTATACGCAATAATACATAATTATTATTGTTATTATTAAAATTTTATTTGGCTATGTAATTATATTGTATGTGCTATTTATTTTATATATTTTTAAAGCATATAGAGTTATTAAAAATATATATTATAAAATATAATATAAAAGTGAATAATATAAAATATTATTAATTAATAATACTTATTATATACGTTATCTGTAATAATTCGTAATTATTATTATTAATATTTTGTTTGGCCATGTAATTATATTTTATGCGCTATTTATAGTATTTTATTTATTAGCATGTAGAGTTATTAAAAAAGTGAATATTATGAAATATAATATAAAAAGTGAATAATATAAAATATTATTAATAATGATACTTATTATATACGTTATATGTAATAATACGTTGTTATTATTACTATTAATATTTTATTTGGCCATGTAATTATATTTTATGCGCTACTTATTATAATAATTTATTAGCATGTAAAGTTATTAAAAAGTGAATATTATAAAATATTAATAATAATAATACTTATTATATACATTATATGTAATAATACTAAATTATTATTATTAATATTTTATTTGGCCATGTAATTATATTTTATACACTATTTATTATAATTATTTATTAGCATGTAGAGTTATTAAAAAAGTGAATATTATAAAATGTAATATAAAAAGTGAATAATAATACTTATTATATACGTTATATGTAATAATACATAATGATTATTCTTATTAATATTGGGCGACCCGGTGACGCAGTAGGTAGTGCTGGTTCGAGTCTCGGCTAGGTCAGTTGGCATTTCTGTGTGGAGTTTGCATGTTCTCCCCGCGTTCGCGTGAGTTTCCTCCAGCTGCTCCGATTTCCCCCACAGTCCAAAGACATGCGGTTCAGGTGAATTGGGTAAGCTAAAATTGTCTGTAGTGTATGAGTGTAAATGAGAGTGGGTGAGTGTTTCTCAGTGATGGGTTGCAGCTGGAAGGGCATCCGCTGCGTGAAACATGTGCTGGATAAGTTGGCGCTTCATTCCGCTGTGGCGACCCAAGATTAATAAAGGGACTAAGCCGAAAAGAAAATGAATG
>CAIGQS010000447.1:0-15000 GCA_903798195.1 Danio kyathit | reverse complement strand
TTACTTCTGGTGAACACAAAACTGGAAGACATTGACTTCCATAATATATATATATATATATATATTTTTTTTTTACTATAAATGTCAAATAGCAACGAGTTTTCAACATTCATTAAAATTATTTTATTTTGAGTTCAGCAGAAAAAAAAAACGAACAAAAATAGAATTTTTTTTCTATTTTGCAAACATTTGAGGGTTAGAAAAAAATTGTTATATACTAATTGTTATATCACTTAATCACTGGTTTTCTACATTTTGTCTTAATGGAATATATCAATAACAACATGTAAAACATCTTGTAAAACTTTGATTAGATGATTTGTTTTCTTAAAAAGAATTCACAACTAAAAAATATCTATAATATTTCTTTATAAATCTTTACCTATTTGACTGCTGGACTGCTCCATGATTGAGGGTGGGCGATACATTTGTGCAGATGTAATAAACAATAACAATTTTTTAGTCACTCATCATACAAAATATGATAGAAAATGATGTTATATATAATTTTTTAGGTATAATTTATACTTCTTGGTATTTATTTGGGGGCCCTCAGATTTCCTGGGGCCCTAAGCAGCCGCTTATCTTGCTTATTGGTTAAATATCCCCCTAGCTGTAGGTGAATTGGGTATGCTAAATTGACTGTAGTGTGTGTCCTGGTCCTCCAGATTGGGGGTTGAGCGTGTTGCTAACAACTCACCTCATACAAATTAGATGTTACAAAACAACAATATGGTGCGGCTAAATATCAACTTCGATATAAATGGCTCTGAGAGTAAGTATATACAAACTATCCTGTACATTTGCAGTTATGAATTCTGTTTCAGTAGGAAATGCAGTGGTTATTTATTCCCACAATCCGCTTAAACATGCACATCTTTACAAACATATGCGACAATATAAAATCACCTCCATTATGAGGGAATGCGATGAAAGAAAGGGTCTGGAAACTGACCATTGTGTGTCCTGTCCAAATAGGCAGAATACTAGAATTAGTAGATATAATAGCAGAATAATGATAAGTCCATTAGAAGTACTCTAGTGCTTGCAGCTCTAATGATTTTCATCTGCTCTTAAATGAAAATAGGAGAACGCCAAGGGTGCTGTGGCATAATAGCGTCCTCCATTCATCTCCACTGCGCTCACCTCAACCGTCGCTCTCTCCGGCCCACAGCAATTACCACAATTATACCTGAATGATTGTTTCTGCTCTTTTGTCTAATAGTAGCAAATTTAGATGTTCCTCAGATTGAAGACCTCTTGAAGAGATGCCTTTTGAGCAGACACACACACATCCACAAACACACACACATACATTCAGTAACCTAAACACACTTGCTGAAGACATCCGCTGCATGTAAACGGTGTGTGTCCAATAGTGTGGGTGAAACTGGATCAATATCGTTCAAAATGATTTACAGCGAGTTGTATAGTCTATGATTGGCTTCAGTACACGGTCAATACAATTAACATATATATGCACAGAAGCTGGGAAGATGCTAACTTTGTTTTCAGAGATCCAGAATATGCATGCTATTTTTTTCTTTTCTTTCTTTCTTTTTTCAATAAAATTCAGTTACTTTTATGTTTATTATTATTGTTGTTGTTGTTATTTTTCTTCTTCTTCTTCTTCTTCTTCTTCTTCTTCTTCTTCTTCTTCTTCTTCTTGTTGTTGTTGTTGTTAGTTTTTAATTTATTATTATTATTATTATTGCTATCATCATTATTATTATTATTAGTAGTAGTAGTAGTAGTAGTTGTAGTAGTTGTAGTAGTAGTAGTATTATAGTTTTTTTATTGATATTGCTGTTGTTGTTGTTATTATTGTTGTTTTTGTTTTTGTTATTATTAGTTTTATTTTATTATTATTATTATTATTATTATTATTATTATTTGAAGTTTTATTATTTATTATTATTAGTGTTGTTGTTGTATAATAATAATAATAATAATAATAATAATAATAATAATAATAATAATAATAATAATTATGTGGCGACCCCGCAAGGGACAAAGCCGACAAGAAAATGAATGAATGAATAATAATAATAATAATAATTATTATTATTATTATTATTATTATTATTATTATTATTATTATTATTATTATTATTATTATTATTATTATTATTGTTGTTGTAATAATAACAATAATAATAATTATTATTATTATTATTGTTGTTGTTGTTGTTGTTGTTATTATTTATTATTATTGCTATTATTTAAAGTTTTATTATTTATTATTGTTGTTGTTGTTGTTAATTTTATTTATTATTAATTTACTTTTTAATAGTGCTGGGGAAAGAATATGATTAATCACATCCAAAATAAAAGTTTGTTTTAACATAATATATTTATAATATATATATATATATATATATAAATATATAATATAAGTGTGTAGTATATTTATTATGTATATGTGATCACATAGTGTTACGACCCACTCGTTTGAGTCGCAACATTAAAGAGAGATCAACTGACAAAATAATCTGAATGCAAATTATTTATTATAAATAGAACTAATAGAACAACAATCAATAAAAACAAAAAAAATGTCTAGAGATAACGATGATAAAGAACTTAAGATATAATCACAACTAAACTTTAACTACATGATATAAATAATGCAAAACGAAACCATAAGGTTGCAGAGTTAAAGAGATGGTCTTTGCATGAGTTTGTACGAGTAGCCACACCATCACAACAACTCTTATTTATATGCATTGAACCAATTAGTGAGCAAATCAGGCATCTAATCAGGATCTTACCACATAATAAAGTGGAATCTTGGGGTCGTCACAATAAAAACAAAACAGTTTTGTTACATAAACAGTGGTCCCTCACTATAACGCGGTTCACGTTTCGCGGCCTCGCAGTTTCGCAGATTTTTTTAGTGCAATTTGGCATGCTTTATTTATTTTTTTCTACAGCACATTGTGTTTTGCGTCCTGATTGGCTGTAGACCATTGTCAGTCAATCTCCTTCATATCTTCATGTACAGTACAGAATGCGTTCACCTTGCCCAATTAAAATAAATCTTCGATGGCTAACAGTGTGTGTTCCAACAAGGATGCAAAAAGGGTTGTGACTGCAAGACCATCGTAAAGGGGTTGACCCACCAGATGCACCACGCCACACATTTTAGAATTGTAAACTGCGGTGCCCAGCTACGCCTCAGGACACTGTTCATATTACTGCTGCGCCACAGAGTGCCATCTGAATAATTTTAATTTAATTAACATGCAATTAACATGTTACTTCCAACTTTCATGTGTGCATCCGGCGTACAACCCCCTTAAGGACGGAGTCTGCTTTAGCTTTGTGGATAAAGAACATTACGCTGGATGCCAACATTATCCACACAAAAGCTAAAAAGCTTCATGAACCTTTTGCTGACAGCGATGAATGTTTGCGCCTGACAACAGGTTTTAATCTTTGGCTTCATTCTATAATACTGGACTTAATTTTTCTATGAAAGTTTAAACTTTGAGAGTGTTTAAACAAGAGAGAAAAGTGTGAAAATGTTTGTGTGTCTGGGAATAAGTGTATAAAGAGTGTAGTGAGAGGTTTTACAGCCTTTAAACATCTATGATAATTGTACAAAAATAAAGCGGACTACTTTGCAGATTTTGCCTATTGCGGGTTATTTTTAGAAAGCAACTCCCATGAATAACGAGGGACCACTGTATTTAAATGTATATATAAATTCATGTCATGTATTTTATATCCAAGTAAAAATAAACATTTTCTCAAATATATGCATGCATGTGTGGATTTATATATATATATATATATATATATATATATATATATATATATATATATATATATATATATATATATATATATATATATATATATATATATATATATATATATATATATATATATATATATATATATATATATATATATACGTAATAAATATGCACAATACACACACATATATTATGTAAAAACAAACTATTATTTTGGACATGATTAATTTTTGCCCAGCACTAATTTTTAAATAGAAATGCCAAAAAAGAAATGTAATATATTTTCATTATTTATTACAATTATGAAATAATAATGCAATAAAAAACTTAAACATTTGATTTTTTTTTTTGATTTGTACAGTATGCATTTATGATTTACTGTAAAATGACATCAGAAAAAATAGGCAAATGTTATCTAATTTATTCCAGTCATATTTAAAACACCAAAACGCCATCAAACACATTTTCTGACTCTCATTTGCATAAACTTGAGCCTTTCTCAAACCTGACAGTCCTCCCATAAACAATGAAGGTAGAAAATAGCAAGTAAGCTCGTGCTTTCTGTGCAAGTCGCCGCATAATATTAAACTGCAGAGGTGGAGAGTGGCCAGATCCAGCCCCGGGGCCCCCTGTGTGCTGAAAAATTAAAGCAACCACTGTCTTTCACGTTTAATAATATATAGTCTGTTTACTTGGTAGTGACAGTCTACATACACACTTGCACACAAACACCTGGCTACCAATGCACAGAAATTCTGGCCAGACTGAGTCATTTAGGGCCAGAGGCATTCAAATTCAGTATGTCGATTTAAAAAAGTTGCCTTAGCATATCTAAAAAAATGCTAAACTTAATTAAGAATACAATGAGAAACACGTCAGCATGTCATCTGCTGAGTTAAAAAATGATACAGTGCTATTACACTGAAAGTCGGATGGACAGACGGATGGATAGTTGGATGTATGGATGGATAGATGGGTGGATAGATAGATGGATGGATAGTTAGATGCATGGACAGTTGGATGTATGGATAGTTGGATAAATGGATGGATGGATTGATGGATGGATGGATGGACGCATGGATGGACAGTTGGATAGATAGATAGATAGATAGATAGATAGATAGATAGATAGATAGATAGATAGATAGATAGATAGATAGATAGATAGATGGATGGATGGATGGATGGATGGATGGATGGATGGATGGATGGATGGATGGATGGATGGATGGATGGATGGATGGATGGATGGATGGATGGATGGATGGATGGATGGACGCATGGATGGACAGTTGGATAGATAGATAGATAGATAGATAGATAGATAGATAGATAGATAGATAGATAGATAGATAGATAGATAGATAGATAGATAGATAGATAGATAGATAGATAGATGGATGGATGGATGGATGGATGGATGGATGGATGGATGGATGGATGGATGGATGGATGGATGGATGGATGGATGGACGCATGGATGGACAGTTGGATAGATAGATAGATAGATAGATAGATAGATAGATAGATAGATAGATAGATAGATAGATAGATAGATAGATGGATGGATGGATGGATGGATGGATGGATGGATGGATGGATGGATGGATGGATGGATGGATGGATGGATGGATGGATGGATGGATGGATGGATGGATGGACGGACGGACGGACGGACGGACGGACGGACATACAGTATGTATAGATGGTAGATATATGGGTGGATGGATTGATAGATGGTTGGTTGGATGGATGGATGGATGGATAGTTGGATGTATGAACAGATAGATAGATAGATAGATAGATAGATAGATAGATAGATAGATAGATAGATAGATAGATAGAAGATAGATAGATAGATAGATAGATAGATAGATAGATAGATAGATAGATAGATAGATAGATAGATAGATAGATAGATAGATAGATAGATAGATAGATTAAAATTTAGTATGTTGATTTAAAAAGTTTGCCTTTGCATATCTAAGAAATGCTAAACTTAATTAAGAATACAACGAGAAACACGTCAGCATCTCACCTGCTGAGTTCAAAAATAATACAGTGCTATTACACTGATGTCATTGCTGCGATTATTTAAAGCAAGACACGTTAAAGCACGTGAAAAGGGACCAAAAAAGTTTTTGTATAACCAGATGTTATATTCAAATATGCAAATAAGGCATTATCTAATTAAGCATGTGCTAATTTGCATACATTTAAGCACACAAATCTGAAGTGAGGTTTAAAATTCTTGTTTCATAGTTTGAATCCTTTTGCAGAGGGGATTTGGGGAATCTCTTTTTATCACTTCATAAATCAAGTCAGTAAAAAAGCTTCAGAATATAGATATAAATAAAACTATAAGGTTTGGTTTATGTTAGTACTGCTAAAGTAGGTTCATGGCTCAATATAGGAGGAAAAAATCATTTAAAGGAAGGCGATTCTTTAAAAATATGCACTGCAATTAAAATCTACAGGCACACATTTATAAAGCGAGATCTAAGATGCACTTAAAAGTATACGTCAGATGTATTTTGTCATTTTAAAAGTGTTATGTATTGCTGTAATATGTGTCTGCACTTATTGTGAAGACATATTTCATGCTCCACATGCATCTCTGTCACCCTCCGACACTCTTGAAGATGCCACCGCCACACTGTCTGCTGTAGTGTGGGATTAGATTTGCTTTCCATAATCATAATGCCATAATTTGCTTAGTGCAGTCAGTCCACTGGAGAGATTTTATTCCAGCTACTGTGGGGAAATGAAAGCAGTTTTCGCCCACACAGAAAGCCAGACAGACAGACACTGTGCTATCAGCCTTGGTGAAGTCTGTCTTTTTTTTTTTTTTTTAGAGAGAGAGAGAGCGAGAGATAGAGAGAGTTTGTATTAGCATATCATAAACTAGTCAGAGACATTATTACAAACGAGTCATGTCATGAGCTTTAGTGTCATTTCACTACATGTATGGACATACCGTGGAACGAAATGTTGTGTCTCTCGCAGGACCATAGTATCATAAATATGAACCAATCATAAATATGAACACAAAACTGGACGCAAGAGCTATTTTTAACCTATACATAGCTAACATACTAGTGCGATATTCCAACAATACTAACTACAAACTATACATACTGTATGCTATGTATATACTATATGTAATATACTCAGTACCTAAGACAGACCATACAAGTACTTTTACATAAGACAGAACAATATTGTGCCAAAGAGGTGTTTAAGGTTGATGAAAACTAGTAGTGCATTATGATTTGTGGTACATTCACAAGTAAACGTTGTTTTCCTTATTGAGTCCTTGTAAGATGGTGTTTTAGTAAAGTCTCTGGTCTCTAGTGCTCCACAGGTGGTTTTGTCAAGCCCACTAACCTGTGTGAGGCACACTCAGCAAAGCACAATGTTTTTTTTAAGAGAGATGCAGTGATTGTAAGAAAGTGTCTGGTGTGCAAATATGCAAAGTGGTGCAAATGTTTGGGAAAATGAATGTATAGTTGTTTATCTCATTTAACTTTTTCTCTTTCATTATCGTTTTCATAATATACGTATTTTATAATCAACATACTGTAACGCGTGTTGGTCTTTGTATGTAAACTTTTCAGTTCTTACCACACGCGGTCTTGTGGGTTCTTTGGCTTAGTTGCAAGGAAGACACACAGAGCTTGATCGGCAGGTATTAACTCGTGATTTATTAAACATACAGGGTGGACATCATGAATCAGCCACAACAGATTACCTTGTGCTATTTCTCTCTCAGTCTCACTCCTCTCTCCTCTTTCCGAACATTCTCTCGTATGATCTCAATCGTAGCTCTCTGATCCCGCAATACTATTCCCAATCTTATTTAAAGGTATAGAACAGGGGTGCTCAATCCTATTCCTGGCGATCGACCTTCCTGCAGTTTTCAGTTGCAGCCCTTATCAAACACACCTGCCTGTAATTATCAAGTGCTCCTCACGTTCTAAATAATTGGTTCAGGTGTGTTTGATCAGGGTTGGAGCTGAAATCAGCTGGAAGGTCGATCACCAGGAACAGGGTTGAGCACCCCTGGTATAGAACATTAGTTTCACTTTAAATTTCACTCTCTACAAAACTATTTAATATGAGTGGTGAAAAGTAACAAATTACAATTACTCAAATTACTGTAATTGAGTAGTTTTTTTCTCAGGAATTGTACTTTACTAAGTAGTTTTTAAAATGTGTACTTTTACTTTCACTTAAGTATATTTTTTGTGCTGTATTGGTACTTTTACTCCACTATTTTTCTTTGACCTGCAGTCACAATTTTTTTTTTTACCTATTTTTTTATATATTTGATTGACTTAGTAGAATTAACAGTCCTGTGATTCCCATTCATTCAAATTGCTCATAGAAAAATCTCATCATATAGAACAACCTCAAGACATGTGTGCTTTATAAACGCAGCACAGTGACGACGCAAAATCATCACATGCAAAGACTAATGCTGTGTTCACACCAGACGGGGCATGCGTGGATAAATCATGATATTCGCACCTAAATAGACGTCTGAACATTGTGAGTTTACTTGCTTCATTCGCATGTCAAATTTGCTTCATTCGCATGTAAAATTCACTCCCTAATAGACGCGAATTCGCGTCATGCGCGAGGCTTTTGTCTGGCCCGGTGACTCTACCTTCATTGCTAAATGGCTAACATGGATTTTATTGAGAGAATAGCTGTGTTTATGTGCTTTAGGAAGGCTGATAAACAGCGTAGATTCGTTTGGTGCCATGTCTGAGTCCACTAGATCCATTCAGAGGTGCACCCAGCTCTGAGTTCATCAACTCCATCAGAAACTATACCTGGATGATAGAGGCTTTCAGCTGTGCTTCCGACTAAGCTGAGCCCACCCAGCAGACACAGGACATCAATATGACGTCTGATTGACGTTGTACCCTAATGTCGTGGGATGTTGCATTTTGTTTGGAAATGAAAATCAGGTTGACGTCAGAACCCAACGTCAGGCTGACGTTATTGTCAAACGTCGGACAGACATTGCATTATGATTACTTTCCAACACAACCTAAAAACAACAAAATATCAATGTCTAATGCTGTTATAGCTTGATGTAGTGTGGACATTATCACTATGACATTACCAATATCAGACATTGGATTTTGTTTGCCATACCAGTCAAATATGTCAGTATTTGACGTCAATATGGCGTTGGTTTATGACGTTGGTCACTTTCCAACACAAACTAATAGCAACAAAATATCAACGCCATTTCACGTCATTATTGGAAATGCAATTGAAAATAGCATTGTCCTTAGATGCTGGTGACCTAAATCTAACCTAATATTAACATCTTATAATATTGTATGTCTGCTGGGCAACAAGCGATACGTCATAATCATTAGTTAACGCCGGCCGAATGTCATTCAAATTTTCAGACATTTAGATGTCATGAATTCAGATTTTCCAGCTCACATGATTCGTCAAACGTGCAAGACGCTCAACTCACGCAACTTCATTTGCGCAAAACGCATCATTCGCGCCGCCTCATGTCTATTTGCGTTTTTGCATTGAAGTAACATGTAAATCACTCGCGCTTGGTGCTTCCTCTACATCTGGTGTGAACGCAGCACTAGATACTGTTTAGATGATGATGAAGATGACACTTGTATAAGGACTGAAATCACCAAATGGCCTTAAAAATCACTAAATTCCCTACAAAATGTTCAAATGCTTTTAAAAGGGCCACTTTTTACTCATATTTTGAGTAATATTTACAACAGATACTTTTACTCTATTTGCACTACAATTATGGCCAAGTAACTTTTACTTGAGTATAGTTTTTCAGAACTCTTTACACCAGTTTAATATAGATAATAATATAGAATCACTATACTTTTTTAGAGAGAGAGAGAGAGAGAGAGAGAGAGCGAGAGAGAGAGAGAGAGAGAGAGAGAGAGAGAGAGAGAGAGAGAGCAAGAGTGTGTGCGTCTGGAAAAGTTCAATCAAGCCATCTGCACTATCATTTATTTTCAAGACGTTACCTAGTTCGATCCCAGACTCTTTCATGACAATCTATTACAAGGTTCAGTTGTTTTGACTGAATCCTCACAGACGTTCTCCACAGACCTGGATGCAGTACAAATTTGTACAGACTCACAAAAGGGTCTGCATATGTTTATGCTGCACATATTCAAGTACGGTGCAGGTGTTCCTGGAATTGTCATTTTTAGATCCTGCTGCAATACATCAACTCAATTACAGCACTGACATTGTTTAGTTAAAATTTCAGTCTTTTTTACTATGTCTATAGTGTGTGTCAGACGGCAGCTGTGTCAGGTCTCGCTGCTGTATTAGATTCTAATTAGCACCTATTTGTTTTAAGATGCTCAGAAGTATTTATCTGTAAAAAAAATTATTAAATGCTAAAAGTTTTTGCAAGCATTTTTTAATAAATAGAAATGGAATGCTTAATAAAAGTTTAGTTTTAATGATAAACAGACTGATAGGATGGATGGATGGATGGATGGATGGATGGATGGATGGATGGATGGGTGGATGGATGGATGGATGGATGGATGGATGGATGGATGGATGGATGGATGGATGGATGGATGGATGGATAGATGGATGGATAGTTGGATGGATGTGTGGATGGATGGATGGATGGATGGATGGATGGATGGATGGATGGATAGATGGATGGATGGATAGATGGATGGATAGTTGGATGGATGTGTGGATGGATGGATGGATAGATGGATTGTGGGTAGATGGATGGATGGATGGATGGATGGATGGATGGATGGATGGATGGATGGATGGATGGATGGATGAATGGATGGATGGATGGATAGTTGGATGGATGGATGAATAGTTTGATGGATGGATAGTTGGTTGTATGGACGGGCAGATTGATAGATGTATGGATGGATGGATAGTTGGAAGGAGGGATAGTAGATAGATAGATAGATAGATAGATAGATAGATAGATAGATAGATAGATAGATAGATAGATAGATAGATAGATAGATAGATAGATAGATAGATGGATGGATGGATGGATGGATGGATGGATGGATGGATGGATGGATGGATGGATGGATGGATGGATGGATGGATGGATGGATGGATCGGTTGGATGGGTGGGTGGGTGGGTGTATGGATACTGTAAATGGATGGATAGATAGATATAAAATATTACTTTACAAACTGCAATTGCATAAATCACATACACATTTGCATATTATTCAATAATATTACCAACAATATTATACAATTTGAATAAATATATACAGTATCGTCTTTATACACATTTACAAAAGTAAATAAATTAACTCAGTGATGGGCTAAAAAATATTTCTGGACATTTTCTTGCAAACCTCTTTCAGTTGTATTTAGATGCTCAAAAGTATTTAACATTCTAAAACATTTCAAGTTGTTGGTTTTACTTGTCTGCGGATTTTCAATAAGGTACGAAAGCTTGCAACTTAAATTCAGAAGTCTATGAATTCTAAAACCAAAATGATATGATCTGCTAGTTCAATTTATAGCTCTGTACGGCAACTGGATTTTCTCAGTTGTTTCTGTTTTTATTTTTCCTCCCGAATTTTGGCAGAAACATCTGAGGCCGAGTTGATATTTAAACAGTGGAGTGCTCCATTATGTTGTCCGTACAATGAAAGAGAGTCTCTTGAGCAATAAAACATTTCTCTAGGTGTGCGTGCCTAAATGTTGGCCTTGTATTGAGTGTCTCTCTGGGAAGAGGTTAGAGACTGTCGTGGCGCCACACGCACCCTAGCTAAATAAAGACAAACAGCAGTGCATTCACCAATGACTCTGTCCAGATGACACAGCGGTTAAAGATGTATGGGCAACTGGGTCAGAGATGGAGTCTGCAACAAAATATACAGTCTTGAGGGATAGTGTTCAAATATAATGCATGATTTAAGCTTATTCTTACCTTCTTGGATTTTTGGTGTTTTGCATGAGGCTGACTTTCATACATCAGATATACATGTGATGCTTCTGTTTGTCTACTTGTACAACCTTTGCCCTCTAGCTTCACACACTTTATGAAATATATATATGCATGTGAGTAGAGTAGAAAGTACACATCAGGTGTAGAAGAATTATTGCTCTGGAATCATCTGTGGACGTCATGATGCTGTTTTTTTTTAGGTCCACCTTAAGGCTAAATGAGATATTTCAGTAATGTGCTTAGAAAATTAATACATGTACGTTTTTCATACTTTTCTATTTGTAATGGTCTGGAGTACCCCTTCTCTGATTTTAAGAGGATGCACTGTAAAAAAAATGCAATTGATTTGTGTAGGGACAACATGAAGGAATTAAGTTAACTTATCAGTTTTTACTAATTTAAGTGGATTGAACATAAATCAATTAAGTTGTTTCGAAAAAAATCCCAAGTATTGTGTTGTCTTAACTCATTTTTCATTTCAAGTTGCTTGAACAAACAGCAAACATCAATGTTTTGAGTGTAGTTTACCAAAACAGGGTCTTCTTGATTATTGGTAGAAATCAGTTTAGAGTTAAAGGGTTAGTTCACCCAAAAAAATTATTTCTCTTATTAATTATGCATGTCGATCGTTCATATTTACCTTCATTCATATTTGGAACACAAATTCAGGTATTTTAGATTATATATTACATTTTTATCATATTGATATTATTTTTGGACTTTGAACATCCCTGGACTATTGCTATTAGTGCTGCACATTGTATCTTTCAGCATCTATATCGCAATGTGCAATAGTCACTATAGGGATGTCCCAATCAGGTTTTTCTGCCCTCGAGTCAGAGTCCGAGTCATTTAATTTTGAGTATCTACCGATACCGAAACTCGATCCGATGAAGAGTGAAGAAACAAATCTAACAGAGGTTCCTTATTTTTTATTTAATTCACCTTATTTTAACATTGAATCACTCTGTTAACAAAGAGAGCACTTTTGTGAGGTAGCTTAACAAATCTAGTAATAAATAACATAAATTATTTACTTTTGGACTTTAGTGCAACAGTAAGTATAGAAAAAATCTAATATCAAACAAATAACACCTCAACTTAAACAATGGTTTGTGCTGTAGACAATCGGAAAAATATATAGCTTAAAGGGGCTAATAATTTTGACCTTAAAATAGGTTTTAAAACATTTAAAATTGCTTATATTGTAGCTGAAATAAAACAAATAAGACTTAAGACAAATAAGACTGAATAAGACTTAAGACAAATAAGACTGTATATATATATATATATATATATATATATATATATATATATATATATATATATATATATATATATATATATATATATATATATATATATATATATATATATATATACAGTTGAAATCAGAATTATTATACACCTTTGAATTTTTTTCTTCTTTTTTAAATATTTTCCAAATGATCTTTAACAGAGCAAGGAAATTTTCACAGTATGTCTGACAATATTTCTTTCTTCTGGAGAAAGTCTAATTTGTTTTATTTTGGCTAGAATAAAAGCAGTTTTAAATTTTTTAAACACCATTTTAAGGACAAAATTATTAGCCCCTTTAAGCTTTATTTTTTTCCGATATTCTACAGAACAAACCATCATTATACAATAACTTGCCTAATTACCCTAACCTGTCTAGTTAACCTAATTAACCTAGTTAAGCCTTTAAATGTCACTTTAAGCTGTATAGAAGTGTCTTGAAAAATATCTAGTCAAATATTATTTACTGCCATCATGGCAAAGATAAAATAAATCTATTACTAGAAATGGTTATTAAAACTATTATGTTTAGAAATGTGCTGAAAAAAATCTTCTCTCCGTTAAACAGAAATTGGGGAAAAAATAAACAAGCGGTCTAATAATTTAGGGGGGCTAATAATTCTGACTTCAACTGTATATTCAAGTCCTGATTGGGAGGTAACATCCAATTCCGAGTCTGAAACCACGTGATCGAGCCTGATTTCTGATCATGTGATTGCATCTGTACATCCCTAGTAGTCACATTGGAGGATCTGCAATGTTGAGTTATGATTATAGGTGACCATGAGAAACAGTTCAGAACACCTGAGAATTGTGTAGTTATTGCAAAGTTGAACCAAAATGAAGCAAAAGTTTTTTTTTTCTTTGCACATGTTTTTAAGGCCTGACAAACATCAAAGTGTTCAGGCATTTTACAATTTGCAACTTTAATAAAGAATAATTTTATTAAATTATATGAACAGTAAGACTTTACAAAATGCCATTTTGAAAATGTCATTTACAAAAGACTTTTGCAGTGTTATTTTACATTTGATTATTCAAATCTATCTGAATACTATTTGACTGCCCTGAAAAACCATAAATCACTTCACTTCACTTTTATCTTTTTTTTTTACTTGCTTGTAATTTATTACATGTTATTCATGATTCGCTTCCCTATAGTATCATTCCATTCCCAATCATTCTAAATTAATAAATTCTTTCTAAATAGCAGTTTTTAAGAGATCTGGTTAAACTGTATACATAATTGAAATATTTATAGCAGAAAAACAAAATATCGCAATGTCAGACTTTTCTAATATTGTGCAGCCCTAATTGCTATATATAGAGGGTCAGAGAGCTCTCAGATATCATCTAAAATATCTCAATTTGTGTTCGGAAGATGAATGAAGTTCCCAGAGAATTTTAACAACATGACAGGGAGCAATCAATAACTGAATTTTCATTTCTGCTGTAACTAACTGTATAACACTTGTGCTTAACGGATATGGTAATTGACCAATTACTAGGAAATACATAAATAGCACAGTAAACCTGGATAGGTTAGCTGACTAGAGGTAAACTGCTATTTTTTTTAGCTCAAAATATATTTAAAAAAAAACCCTGAACTATGGACTAATGCACATCCAACAAACATCTTGGTTTCTGTCTGGTATTGTCCATGTGTTTTCAGTTACTCCTTCTGAAGTGGTATTGCTATTTTTACTACGAAGGTAGTACAAAGCTGCAAAATTCACCTCTTGTGACCACTTGTGTTTGAATATCAACAAAAATCATTCTTCATATTCAACATGCTCTGCGCTTGCTGTTTCCATTATCTTTCAGATTGTGCAAGCTGAACTCTTGAATTGAAAGCTTCTTTATGTTGTAATAGAAACTTAATTGAATTATGATTATTTTAACCTGGCATAGTTAGTCACATGATTATTCTTTAAAGCCATGGCTATGCATTTATTTAGTTGGAAATGATGA